>JANHAO010016453.1:0-14375 GCA_026873985.1 Saraca asoca
TAATAAATTATATTTGAAATAATGATAATAATAATAATTGATTTCAATTAATTAATAATGTGAAATTAATATTTAAAACATAATGAGTTATAAAACCCGCTTGGGATCGCCTGGTAAATATCGACTTGGGACTGGGACTGGGACTGGGACTGGTACTGGTACTGTAGTAACCCGATCTAGCCCCGACCTGGTAAAAAAGTAGCCTAACTTAGGACTGGCCTGACGTACAGTTTTTATCCGTTGGATTAACCTGGTAAAACTTGTTAGCCTGTTTTGACAGGTCTAATTAAAAATCCCACCCGGACTGATGGGCAAGAGTTTTATGTTAGTTTGGAAATTGAGAGTGAAGAAGATGTCATGTTAACCTTGAAACGATATGCAATTAGTACACACCAAAATTACAGAACTAGTCTCAAAATCAATATTTGTAGAAGTGTATTGCGCAAAATATGGTATAGAATACAATCGGCAGCTCAAGACAAGCTTTACTTTGAAGAAAGATCATTGGTTATTAAAAGATATAATGGTCCTCACACTTGTGTTGCTAGAAGCATGTCATAAGATCACATACAAATGGACTCTGATTTCATTACCTCATGTTGTGTGAGGTAAGTAAGAACTACATCAAACCTTCCTGTGGTAGAGATAATACAGATGATAAAATTATAGTTCTCTTACCAAGTTTCCTACAAGAAAGCTTGGCTAGGAAAATAGATAGCTATTAGTAAAATATATGATGATTAAGATGACCTGTATTGCCGGTTGTCAAGGTGGTTGGCAACAATGAGACAAACAAACGCAAAGACCATTGTGCAAATGCAAACTTAAGATTTATATCAAGGGCAACATCATGACCATAACAATGTGAAATTTGAAAGGATATTCTAGGCATTTAAACCTTACATTGATGCACTTCCCTTCCATAAGCCGATGTTACAAGTTAATGGAACCTTTTGTATAGGAAATTCAAGCATAACTAACTTATTATAATCACACAAGATAGGAATCACAAAGTATTGCCAATTGCATCTAAAATTGTTGAAACTGAGAACAGATCTAGTTGATCATGGTTCTTAGGCATGATTCAAATGCACATTACCAATACCAATGGACTATGCCTCATATCCTATCACCACGATAGGATGATTGTAATAACTGAGGATAAGTCCCTTGGATGGCAGTAGCCCTATGGTCACCATCAATTTTGTATCCATCATGTGGCCAACAACTTCAATAGACACTTCAAGGATACAACCCTTAAGAGACAAGTTATAAACATGGGTAACCATTTTCTTATTGGGTATATGCTTATGTTACGTTCACATATGTTATTTTAATTATTATAATCATTATTGCATGGTACGAGAAGCAGTCAAGGAAGTGTGATCTCAGACTCACCAAGTTGTGGTCCCTGAACACTGATACAAGCCGATAGGTGGAGGCACTTTCAAAAGAAAAGTCAGTGTAAGCATTTAACGATGGGGCGACACTTTGGGCACATGACAACTAACCTACTGAAAGTGGTTAATGGTGTTCTCAAAGGTGCATGAAATTTGTCTATCACTATGTTAATGCAAAGTACCTTCTATCGGTTAACGACTTACTTTGTATCACAAGGTCATCTCAGACTCATCAAGTTGTGGTTCCTAAACACTGATATAGGCTGGTAGGTGGAGGCACTTTCAAAAGAAAAGTCGACACAAGCATTTAACAACAGGGTGGCACTTTGGGCACATGACAACTAACCTAGCAAAATTGGTTAATGGTGTTCTCAAAGGTGTATGGAATTTACCTATCACTGTGTTAATGCAAATTACCTTCTATCGGTTGATAACTTACTTTGTGTCATGAGGTGAGGAAGCCAATGACAGAATTTCAACCAGGCATATATACACAAATGACCTTACAGTTGCTCTGTTGAAAAACATCGAAAAGTCTAGTTCTTTCTCAATATGTACTTATGATAGGCTTAATGAAATTTTCCAAGTGGATACAAAATTTGATGCATATACTAACAAAAGAGGTAACACACAGATTATTAACCTTACCCAAAGGACATGCACTTGCGAAAAATTTCAACACCTACACTTTCCATGCTCACATGCTATTAGAACTTGTCACATTATTCATATAGACTTCCGCCAATACATACGCCCAGTTTATCATATGGACTCCCTTGTCAGTGTATATCAGGGTGTGTGACAGCTAGTACCATACCAAGATTACTGATCATAGGTTGCTAGCCCCACACTATTGCTAGATTATTCTAGATTAAGAGACAAGGGCCAATCAAGGTCTATCCGTATTCAGAATGCGATGGAATTAGAAGAACAATGTGACAGAGAAAGGGGAGAAAGACAAAAGTGTAATTTATGTCATTCTACTGGCCACAATTGTAAGTGTTATCCCAATCATGTTGCCACAGTCGGAGAGAACTCTAAGCATTAGACATAAAATGTAACAATTTCTTACTTAAAGAGTGGTTGCCATGCATTTCCTTCTATTGTAATTATTTTCATGTTTAATTTTATTAGTTATAGTCATTGTAAACTCACTATAACAAACTACTGTAATTATTTTCATGAAATGTAACAATTCCTTATTTAAACAATGGTTAGTTGTAATGTAGTTTCTTCAGTTTGTAAGTATTGTATTGTCTAATTTTATTAGTTGCATCGTACATATCTTTTGGTGCATGTATTACAATAGTCTTTGTAATATTTGTAAAGAATGTGATCTTCTTATTTGGCATGTCATTGAAATGCAATGTGTCACTAGAACACTTTATTACTATTGATGTATTTTAAGTCTGGACATGGATGCATGTTATCTACTAGTTGTTATACATAAACTTATATTAGAAGACATACATAATCAATCAATGTAATCATAATAGTTCACAACATAAATGGGTGGAATAACATAACATCAGATAATAACATTTACAAACAAAGACATTTATAGACAACGTAGTAGAGAACAACATTCACACTAGTCCAAATCAAAGTCATATTGATGCTCTTGTTGCCAACGTGGGGTGAACATTCCTGTTATCCGTGTTTGATCACACATCTACCCATGTCGTAACGAACTCCTACATCGTGAGCTCGACAACTGGGTTGCACTTAAGTTAGACATGGAGGGTTAGCCAGAGGTTCAGTCACTACAAAATAAGCATACACTGAAGATGCAGTTGTTGGTTGCATACTAAATTCAACATCTTGCAATGAAGGGTAAAAACTTGACTAGTCGAAAAACATGTCCAAGCCTCCTCTTGGCAGTAAAAGCAAAGGTGATTGTGAAAACCCATGGAAAAGCTCTCTGCCATATATATATGGTAATGGATTAAGGGGTTATGGTATGTATGGTAGGCCTGCCTTATCACATGATATCACGCCGAATTCATATTCCCTTCCATCTATATGTCATGATGAATAAGAAACGCGTGGTGTATATGATGTGCCCACCTCATCATGTGCCTGACCAATTGCAGTGTTTGAAAGTCCCGCATCATCTGCACGTTCCTCATTTCACTAGCGTCCTCTGCGAGCACATCTACCTCCAATAATTGGATCGACATGAACTACTGGCCTTTGAACATTAGACAATAGAGGTAGGATGTGAGTATGCTAAGCTTTGGATATATGATGCTCATCTATAATATCCATTAAGTCAATGCTGATCTATCCAACCCTAGGCCATGATCTACTTTCAACATTGATAAGGACCATATGCTTCAACTTTATTCCTAGGTCAGTATGTCATACAAGTAATAGAAGGAAATTATTAACTGTTATTTCTCTGTTCAATCTATATAATTGGTTTAAACACAATAAATCATACCATTGAATCCTCCATTGCACCACTTGGAGCAATTCAGTGTCATGTCACCATTCTATACCATCATATGTACTTATCATTGTAGTGCAATGGTTTTGACACTGGCACACCATGCGGGATTCATTGTTGCTGGTTGTTTTAAAGTTTGTTGACATCAGAATTTGGTTCGTACGGAGGGTCCCAGATTTCGGCCAATGGGGAGTGAATTCGCTGATCCAATGTTGCTTCTCAAAGTGCGAAGTGATGGAGGGAGAGGAAGAAGGTGAAGGCCGTGAGAGGTACAATGATGTAGTACTTTTAATGTGGTTCGGCTAAAATTGAGAGGTATCAGACCCTGCGTCCATAGCGGAGCTTTTATTAATGCTTGAGAGAGTTTTTGGTATACAAGGTGCTGGCCTCTTCCTCTATTTTAACCATGCATTCCTATTTATAGAGGGAGGAGGAGTTACATGTATTAATTACAAGCTACAATTATGTTATATCAGGAAATAAATAGAAAAGATAGATAGACTCTTGCAATTAGATTGCTGCAGGCTTCTGTCTGTGGGGTAGGTCCCTCTTGTCGATTGTGAACTGGTATTTGTATGTGCCTACCGCTTGGTACTGTTCTACTGCATAAGGTGTCTGTTATCCCAAGATGGGGGTATCTAGCTCGGGGTCACTGTGGAAGGCCGTTGTAGCGAGCTCAGTGCTGCTGTAGCGGAGTAGTGAATTTGAATAGGGTGGCTGACTGCTTGGCAAGTTAGTCTTGCGACAACCTCGATGTGTCACTTTCTAATGGAAAGTGAAGCGAAGCTTGTTGGGCGTCCTTGGCAAGCTGAGGGACTTGGCCTCTACCAAGCTCGAGTCAGTCTCATTCTCTTGAGACCATTTTTTATCTATAATATAAGCCCCCTAACTCTTGGTTTGCTTTACGGACTGGGAGTTGTAATTTTTCTGAGGCTTTGTCCATATCTCCAGTCAGAGTCCTTAATTGACCAGATTGTCATTTCAGATGTCTTTTCATTCTGCCTTAGGCCATGCTTTTTTCTGTTTGTCATTTTTAGTCATTGGTGTGGCATTGTTGCTTATTTTGGGCCGTTGGATGAAGATCAGTCAGATGTCTTCTGGATTCTTTGATGGGCCGAGCGGTTCTTTTTATACTTAGAGGGACTTCCTCTTTCACCTCAGAAGAGTTCGATGGAAGAGGCTGAAGAGCCCCCTGCGCTTTCGGTGCCTTGGCTTCCAGCGAAGCTCGTTGAGACATGGATGGCCTGTTGTAGAGCGTTGGGAGGCATGGATAGCCTATTGCACGTGGCTTCACCTCAGGATCCATTTGACGGGCTCCTGGGGAGTCTTGTGCTAATCTCAAACCATTTTCCCCAGCTCCCTTCATGGAATCCAATATGGCTGTTGGGACTCTTGGCGTCCTCTTGAGCTATATTAGGTTTGGTCTAGTAGGAACCACCGATTGAGTACAAGAAAATCATAGGAGTGGAATTGTTTGTCTTCTTGCTGGTGAGAGTTTGCCTTCTGGTTTAGCTAGCTCGTCACTTTCTTACCGGAATGGTAGTATTAGACTTGCAGGCTTCTTGCCTTTGTTTTTGTATGTCTTCTTCATCTGATGTAATTTTGCCTCTTTGAGGCCTCTTGACGTATGAGCTATTCTGTGTAGCTTCTGAAAGTTGTATCTAATGCTTTGTGCATCATTACTTGTACATTTCTAATGATTAATGAAATGTTTCTTTGGTCATTTGGCTATGCTTTTAGACTTTTCTATTTTTTGTTTGGTTGCCTTCAACAAGTAAGAATCGGGCCGCATGTGAGCTGCGACAAATGATAGATCAGGTGTGTGAACCGTGATTTTTTGGCTGTATGTTAGGTATACATGTATGTGTTGCATGAGAGCTGTGATAAGTTTATCTTAGTATCCTTATGATGAGATGGGGCTTGTTGTTGCTATATGATGTGAGTGTGCCATCGAGGTAGGCTCTGGGGCTGTCTCACCCTCGGATCAGTTTCTTCAGTAGCGAGGTGACGAGTCCTCACTAGGTGAGGTTGCATGTCCATATCACAGTAAGCTCATTGCTCAGTCTCGCAACAAGCCTGTTGCTCAGTGAAGCAGCAAGCCCACTGCTCAGTCTCATAGCAAGCTTGTTACTCAGCAAGACAGCAAACTTGTTGCTCAGCCCCATAGCAAGCCCGTTGCTTAGCGAGATAGCAAGCTCATTGCTTAGCCCCACAGCAAACTCATTACTCAGTGAAACAACAAGCTTGTTGCTCAATGGTCAGAGAGTTTGCACTCTTGATCCCAGTGTAAGGGATATGGCTTGCTTTGGCTATATCGATGGGGTAGGCCTCATGCCGTCTGACCCTCAGATGGATCCTTGCAATGGTGGAGTGAAAATTCTTTGTCTAGACAATGCTTTTTCGGTCAATCGACTGTGAATTACATTGCTTCAGCATAAAATGATTGATACAACTCATCATCATTGATCACAAGTAAATGTTACAGGATTAGAATATGGTTCTGATGGAAGGCTTAGGCTCTTGGGTAGTGATTCACTGAGCCTGTCGAGCACGCTGCTCTAGCGGTCTTACCACGTAATCCTGTAGTCGACTTCTTTTGATGAGGTCTTTAATGGCATCTTTCAATGCCCGACACTCTGAGGTGGTGTGCCCAGCCTCATTGTGATAAGCACAGAATCTGCTTGGATCTCTGGACTTGGTGGGCACTCTCATTGGTCTGGGCCTTTCAAAGTCCTCGTTGTGCTTTTTTGCAGTAAAAATTTTATCCTATGTCAGACAGGATGCTGTAGCTTTCGAAGCAACCTCTGGGTCGCTGAGGCTTTGCCTTCTTTGTGAGCTGGGGGATGGGGTAGTCATGACTCTTGTTACCCCTCTTTTTGTTTGTGATGGGATCGTTGGGGTCCTTTTTTTGCTTTGATTCTTCCATTCTGAAGGTTTCTTCCCATTTTATTTGTTTGGTAACTCGCTTGTAGAATTTAGCAGGGTCTCGAGCCAAGGACTTGTAGAGGCTTTTGTACAATTTTCCGTCTTTGCGAAGTCCCGCTGAGATGGCTGTTAACAGACTTTCCTCTCAAAGATTCTCCACAGACTTATCTTTGTGCCTAAATCGGGCCATGTAATCTTTTAGTGATTCATTCTTGTGCTGGAAGATCATTGCAAGATGGTAAGGAGGCACGAGCTGCCTCTTGAGTGCTCGATACTGGTCAATGAATTTTCTCTGACAATCTTCCCAACTGCTGATGCTGTAAGCTAGGAAGTGTTTGAACCATGCCTGGGACACTCCTCCTAGTGTAGCTAGAAAGATAGGCATTTCACCAGGGGGTCAGTCGTTTGAAGATCCATCTGGATATTGAATGCATCCAGGTGGTCACTTAGGTCGTTGTTCCGTCGTACAACGAGATTGCGGGCACTTTAAGCTTCTGTGGGAGAGGTTGTGTCTTGATTTCCATAGAAAACAATAAACTTTCCTCATGGCAAGGTTGGTTGCTTTGAGGTTGTGGGCATTCTTCTTGCTGCTTGAGCCTTAAGAGGATCTCTTTCATTGTTTGGTTTTACGTTTCAAGCTGAGGGGTGGAGCTTCCTGCTCCTTATGAGCCCCCCAGTTGTTGGCTATCACAATCTTCGTGAGTTTCCTTTCTAGCTTCTTTATGAAGCTACTGGAGCTGTGTCACGATTTGTTCTTATCTTTGCAGGCTCCGAACTTGAGCCTGTGCCAATGCTTTGATAGTTTTAGCCAGCTCTCTTATTATACTTTCGAGCGCTAGTTGGGGTTAACTGGGCGTTTGAGCCTCTTGAGTTTCAGGGGCAGCAGTGGAATGCTAGCAAGCCCCTATAACGGGAGTGTCCACCGATTAGAGGGCTGGAGTGGTTGAATTCTAAATGGTTCTTCCTCTCGCCATTGTAGCTGTAATGAAGACTTCAGATAGCAGATGGATCCCCATAAACGGTGCCAAAGATATTGACGTCAGAATTTGGTTCGTACGGAGGGTCCTAGATTCTGACCAATGGGGAGTGAATTTGTGGATCCAATGCAGCTTCCCAAAGTGTGAAGGGACAGAAGGAGAGGAAGAAGGTGAAAGCCATGAGAGGTATAATGATGCAGTGCTTTTAATATGGTTAAGCTAAATCTGAGCGGTATCAGACCCTATGTCAATAACGGAGCTTTTATTGATGCTTGAGAGAGTTTTTGGTATACAAGGTGCTGGCTTCTTCCTCTATTCTAACAATGCATTCCTATTTATAGAGGGAGGAGGAGTTACATGTATTACTTACAAGCTACAATTGTGTTATATTAGGAAATTAATAGAAAAGACAGATAAACTCTTGCAATTCGACTGGTGTAGGCTTCTATCTACGAGGTAGGCCCCTCTTATCGATTGTGAACTGATATTTGTATGTGCTTGCGGCTCGATACTGTTCTACCGCATGAGGTGTCTGTTATCCCAAGCTGGGGGTATCTAGCTTGGGGTCACTATGGAAAGCCGTTATAGCGAGCTCGGTGCTGCTGTAACGGAGTAGTGAATTCGAACAGGGCGGCTGACTACTTGGCGAGTTAGTCTTGCGGCAACCTCGCTGTGTTGCTTTCTAATGGAAAGTGAAGCGAAGCTTGTTGGGCATCCTTGGCGAGTTGAGGGACTTGGCCTCTGTCGAGCTTAAGTTTGTCTCGTTCTCTTGAGACCGTTTTTCATCTATAACAAAGTTAAATCCACCATTCATGTCTAATAACACAATCCTAAGATTCTTTACCCTACAGTGTGTACTCATGCAAAGTGTTATCCACATCTGAGTCATGGGGTATAAGTTGCTGAAAACCAAATTGTCTCATTACTCTATGTTATGCCACTCAATAATGTGGAAACATATCAAAGGCACTTATGAACATTAGATCTCTTATTCCATTGTACAGTAGTCTGGCAAAGTCACCAACATATCAGCCCTATAAGTTTCCTAAACAACCTATCATCATAAATCACAATCACAATCAATGCCATAAATATAAATTAAAATTCATGCAATAAATGACAATAATGTAATGAGGTCAATTATTCATACCTAGTCTGGCTTTAAGCAATTAAGTTAATCCTTAAATACACTTAACATATGGCTTGGAGTTATTGTTATGTCTTGAGTGTCATGTCATCTGAAAGCTAAGGGCACTAGCTCTTATTAATTGGGATCCAACCAACCTCTTCTAACTGGTGCAATGCTTGGAAATCTAGCCCAAGCCCATATATAGACTAGTAACATGCATTAAGAAATGTCATTCCACTATACTTTGGATTCCTTGCATAACTCTCTATAAGTTCATGACAAGACCGCAGACCCCTAACTATATCTCGTTGCATCTTGTAAATTGGCTAATAGGGGTAAAAACATCAAATGCACATAATGGGTCGACTTGTCATTACATAATATTGCACCCAGTAATCTTAATATGTAGGTGCACATGTATTGCTGCACACTTTTCTCATTAGCATTATCTGAAAGAGGATCAAACCATTCTTGTAACCGTGTTAGGCTAAGCTTTTGGCCATTGATGAAATGACACTTATTTGGTAGAACATCGCCTAACAATATTTCACACAAGCTATACCATGGCAATCAAGTTGAGCCAATCACCACTTCACCATCCACAAGGAGTCCAAATTGGACTTCCATATCTTGCAATATGACTGTCATTTCTCCCTGTGATGTGTGAAATGTACATGTCTCCAGTCACTATCTTTCAACAAGTACACTGATGAGGGGCCAATCAACATTTATGTGTCTGATTCTCAAAATACCATAGAATCCTATTGACCACAGATAAGGATCCACTTGAGGGTCAAGGGGCGAAATGTGACCTAAGCCTCTAACATGAACACCCCGATCAACCTATGTATTAAAAAAATGGGAGTAAAGTATTGAAAATAACAAAGAAATTGAATAATTTTTTTAAATGATTAATTTTCATTAGTATTATTATGCTGGTATTGTAATTGAAGTAATAAGCCATCTCTCAGATCGGGATTTAAAAGATGAGCATATCTATTCGACATTTTTAAGAATAACAATCCTGCTATGATTATCAAAATAAGCAATAATAAAAATATGTATTGCTAATTATTTTATTAAATTAAACTAAAAATGATAGTAAATAATTGATTACAATTACAAATTAAGGTAACAAATTTTGAACACCAAAACAACAGCTTCAATTGTATCGCATGTTAAAAAATCAATTAAGTAGTCCGTTTAATTGTTTATATTATCTGTAATTAAGATTTCTATTTTTTACTTGATAAAAAATTTAAAACTAATCAAACAAATATTAATTTAATCCTTACTAACTAGTTAAAAGAATAAATAACACAACTCTCGTATGAATAAAAAATCTGTGGCACATACTATGTACATAAAATTCTGTCATGAATAAAAAATTTAAATATTAGAAATCTAATTTAAAGGCAGGCTAGTTACAAACTATACTTAAGAAAATTAACTTTATCATAAATATCAATGGCTAACATTATAATTTTCAATATAAAAGGTATTCACTAGTCAACTAATTAATTCTCTCAATTTTTTTCACCTAACATTTATGTCATATCCTAATTTTATTCCCCTAGCATAATAGTTTCAAAACTCAAATCACTAAAACTCTAAATCTTTTATCATTACTAGTATGAGAAAAAAATAAATAATTCCATTACAACTAAAATAGATAATTAATTTCTAATAAAAAAATCTACACAGAGTAATGCAAAATAATTATCTAAATTAACATTTCAGTAATCATGCAAAACAAAACTTAATTACAAAAAAATATATTCAAATGATTCCGAAAAAAAATAATGGTAAATAGGAATATAGAAACTTACCTCACAATTTTGTAAAAATAGAAAATAAATGTTGATTGAAGGAATTTGGTAGATGAAGTGGATGAAAAAGATGAAGAAATGTAGACATAAAAGTGGAGAAGTAAGGACAAAGAGCTCTTGTATGCAAATAAAGTAAATGAAGAAGAAGATGCAAACGAAGTAAGAAGTCTCACTATTTGACATGGAAAAAAAATGCATCATAAACCTAATAGTATGCTACATGCATGCACTATTAGTGTGTATAGGCAAAAAAAGCATGTGCAATGTTATGCAATAGTGTATGGCAGAAGCATGCATGCAATGGAAATCCATACATGCAGCGGTGCAAGAAATGTAGGCTAGTTGGAGTGTCATGCCCCCAACCATGGAATATGACCGGCGTAGGAGGTTACCGATATGACACCTCCTACAAACCTAACAATGCAAATTATGTTGAATATTCACAATTTTATAAATGCATGCTTAAGCATTCACATGACAATTCTACCGAAAATCCAACAAAATTTCCCCTGTTTTTCAAGCATCCAAGCACAAGGCCTACATATATAAAAAAGGCTACATGCCCAAAATAACCTATATAACAATATAATAAAAGAATACAGTGGCCTAAGCTAAACAATCCATATCCTACTGGGCATCCAATCATCATACACATGTAAAAGTGCATTTCTACCAACTACTATCAATCTTCACCATTTGTATACCTGAGTACTAGCAGATCCTATATCCATATAAGGTAGAGGGATGGGAGGAGAATCTTGGGGCTCTAAAAAATATGGAAAGAGAGGAGTGAGTTTCATAGGAACCCAATGAGTAGATAATTCCATAAAAGCGATATATATATATAACATAACAAAAGAAAATTTGATATGCAATTAACCATACACTCAACTGGAATCTAAGGAAAATTTCTAATGGTAATCACAACAGTATAATTATCCCAATAGATCTGCATGCCGAATATTTATATATCTGACAACCCACCCTTATCGCTCCCCCAGACAAATCCACATGCTGAATATTTATATATTTGATATCCCACCCTTATCCCTCCCCCAGACAAATCCGCATGCTGGATATTTATATATTCGATAGCCCACCCCTATCCCTCCCCCAGACAAATCTGCATGTTGAATATATAAATATTTATATATTCGATAGCCCACCCTTATCCCTCCCCCAGACAAATCTACATGCTGATTATTTATATATTCGATAGCCCACTTTTATTTCTCCTCATAATCACCATTGGATTACCAAAGGATTTTCAATGGATCCAGGACCTCAATTTATTTACCATTTGCAATAATAATATGCTGAAAACAAGTAAAGCATAATTTCATCACATCAAATAATTTTTTATGTATATATATATATATACACACAATATACCATAAAGTTTTCAAAGAAAACTAACTTCCAAATCAAATCATTCACCAAACCAAAATCATTCAGCAAAAACTAAAGTATTCAATAGAACAAAATTATTCTAAAAATGGAATTTAAAAGTAAGGAGGATTATCTACTCACCTCAAACACTCTTTAGAGGCTAATTCAACTAACTTGGAGAATAGAGTTATTCAGCCTATTTAAATATAGTCAGCACAAAATTAATTCCTAGACTCACATTTGAGGTTCTTTACTTAAGTACATCTACCTTATAATGATATTTGACTACTCTATCCGAAGCTAAAAGCCCTTAGGTCTAACACAAGCATACCTGCTTGGAAAATAAGCTAAAGTTTCAAAATTTGGACATTAATGGGCTCAATATTTCAATTGCAATATCTCTAAAGCAAAACAACAAATAAAATCCTAACTTCCATCAACAATTTCATATAAGGGTTCTAGCTTGATAGAACTATTATAAAATAAATCTAATGATTTAGAAATACTCATTAGCAACCAAAGTGCCGATGAAAAGCTCGGCAAGAGCTAATAGTTATCGATGAGCCGGTGTGGCTTACTAGCTGAAACGGTTGAAGAAAAGGACACAGTGAACTGCTGGTCATTCTAAGCAAGGGTGAGGCATCAGAAAGAAGGGGAAAGTGGCTAGTGAAGAAAAATTAACGATCGGCTTATTGGACAGTGAGAATCAAAAGGAGGAATTGATGGCTCCAAAAACACCAAAATAGGGGAGTGAAGACTTCTCTGGCTAACGATGAAATGGGGACACCGAAGAAGAAGAAAATCATCAGCTAGAATGTGCTAGACAATAATGGCAGGTCAGCTTGTGATAGGTCAGTGGGAGAAGATGAATGCAGTGCAAGAAGGTTCGGGAATAAGGCCGATTAAGTGAGAAAAAAAAAGCCAGCTAGGGAGATATAATAGAAGGCAAAATGGGGAAATCTATATTTTGACCCCATTGACCCAGTGAAACTTAAATGAGATCCTCCTACAAAAAGGAATAATTTTATTTCAGCCCCAACAATATTTTGAAATCTTCACTTTAGTTTATAAGAAAATACATTTTATTCCCTTTTTCTTATTTTTATTTATTGAGGCATTACAAACTTTTCCCCCCAAGAAAGAATTCATCCTCAAATTCTTAAAGGGATTGTTATTAAAGTAAAGGTTCAATTCAAAATGAAGGTCTATACCAGCAATTCACTCGAATAATTGAGGATACTTATCCCTCATTACTGACTCAAGTTCCCAGGTCATTTCTTCCTTCCCATGGTTTTCCTATAGAATCTTCACCGATGGGTATTCTTTGCAGTAGAGCTTTCTAACTTGTCGATCAATAATAGCTACAAGGTCTTTGTAACACCCAGAAAATTTAGAAAATAAAAAGGGAAAATTAAAAATAAAAAGTAACATTGAAAAGGACTAAACTGAAAAGATTTTAGGGACTAATTTGAAAAGACTCAAATTCAGTGGGGTAGATTTTTAAATAACCAAAACTTTTGGGGCCAAAACATAAATTTGAAAAAAAAAATATTTTTGGGCTGTGATCGGCTGAGCCGGTTCCCGGTGGATTGTGGCTAATATTTCTCAGCCTTTGGCCTGAAAATTCGGGAAGCCCGATGCTCTTCCTCCTCAGGTTCTCTTCGGGCGCGAGGGAGCTCCGCAGATTTTCGGGAAGCTCTTTCGATGCCGACGAACGTCCGGCCACGTCCGAGCTCTGGCACGACGTCAGGAGTTCGGCGACATCGTCTTCACTTTATTCGTTTGCGTGCTCCAGAATGGAGTGCCGGCAGCTGGCGAACTCCGCTGTCCATGGCCGCCGTCAGCCTCCTTGCATGGTGGTCGTCCTTCCCTCCTTTTTCTGGTATGTATTTAAGGATTAGGAAAGTATGGTAGCTTAACTTCATTTTCATCTTCCTTCTCTTGGCTGGTTTGGCCAAGGGTGATTTCTGGGTCGCCAGTGGCACTCCGGCTAGCGACAAGCTGAGGGCAGACACTTTGGGGCCCGGTGAGTAATCCTAGATCATCGGATTTATTTTCTAGTAACTCTATAGTTGATTTCTTAAAATAGTGTCAAATGCTTTAAAACAGTATAGTTTGTTTAATAGCCTCCACAGGCTCACCGATAGCATTTCAGCTCCGGCCGAGCTGGATACTAATACTTTAGACCTTAATGAACAATCGTAGAACAAAAGATTTATTTTCTAGTAATTGGTTTAATAGTTGTCAAGATATTTATAAGAATGGTTGAAAATGAGT
>JANHAO010016454.1:0-14370 GCA_026873985.1 Saraca asoca
TGGGAGATTTGCTCAGCCAAAGGGGAGAAGAATTTTTGAAATTTGGAGCTCTTTGCTGCCCCCTTAGGCCAAGCAAACCTATCATCCAAATGGTCATATAGATCACTTTTCCTATTATACTGTGGGATCATGGGGATTTTAAACTTATGAGGAAGAGGTCTTGTCTCGATCTCCTTGGTGAACGATGTTCTCTTCTCATAGCGATCTTGATTATTCTAAGCTTGTGGGCACTCCTCTAATTATTTCACCCTTTGGAGCAGCTCTTCTATCATCGGGTCTTGTGTCTCAAATCTCTTGTTGGAAGTTTGTTGGCTCCTTTCACCTCTTTGGTAATAGGAGTAGCGACTTGAGGTATGTCCTTGGCTAGACTTGTTCGAGCTCTCCATTCGATATGAACTCTCATATCACTGATTATCAATGTGCTTGCAAGCTTGACAGATCTTTGATCTTTCCCGTGAGCTAGAAGAGCGAGCTGAATCAGCGTGCTAGACTTATTTGGGTGCAGCAACCTTGACTTGCTTTTGTGTGCCTAGGACTTGTGCTTGCATTAGCACTTTAACCACTTCAGTCTATTCTTTTACGGTGTTTTCAAATGCCTGTTGATGTTGGTGCCATGTTTGCACTTCATCATTCTCAAGCATAATATCAGCAGGTTGGCGGTGAGCTGTTGAAGGGAAGTTGGCGGTGTCACCAATAGCAGGGATGGTGGATGTGCTAGCTGCAGGGAAAGCTGGTTCCCGTTGCTACCGAATGTGACCTTCCGACTGGTCAATTGGAGTATTTGAGCTTATAATGGTTTTTCCTTTTGTCATCGTAGTTAAACAGAAAAACAACTAGAATATAGATTAAGGCCCTTCCTCTAACGCCAAAATATTGACAGTAGAATTTGGCAGGCCCAAATTCAATTAATCAAAACAGTTCTTAAAACGCCAAACTACAATCTGATTGTATAAGTAGGATACAGATGCAGAAAGCAAAGGAAAAAGAGGAAGAACAATGAGAAGATAGTAGAGGTTTTTTTATTGTGGTTCGGCTAAAATAATTTATTTTGATTCCTACGTCCATAGTAGTATTATTGCTGGAAAATGTTTACTGAGTACAATATTTTTACAGGGATCTCTCTTTAGAGTTGGCTCTTAGAAAAATTGGTATCTTTCTTTGTACAATGATTTTATCCCCTATTTATAGAGGTAGGGGTTACAAATGTAATTTGACAAATTATAAATCTATCTTTTCTGCCGTATCAGGCAATAAATGCTATGCAACTTGTTGTCGATTTTCGGGGGTTGTTCTGTCGGCTAGGAGTATGTGCCTCTGACTACAGGCTTGACTTTAGCGTTCTGTACCTATATATAAGGTCGCTCGTTTGGCGATTTGAGTTCGTGTTGGGTGATCTGATGCCTTTATCTAGGGGTTTTAGCTTGCATTTGGGTATCCTAATGCCCTTTAGTGACCTCGAGTTGGTTTAAGTTGAGCATTTGCTGGTTGGACTTATTTATTGGACTTTTGCTAGTCCATTTTGTATGGTTTTAAAAATACTCATAATAATTTCTAAATTTGCTTCCACATTTTTTACTCTTGAAATAAAAATTCTTGTTATAGAAATGAAGAAGCATTTCTGTTGTTTAACAACGTAAAGTATTTCTCTCACCATTTTCGAATGGAAAAGCATTTTTCCAAGCTACATAAGGAGAACCATTGAATTTCTAGCAAGAGATTATCAATTCATTGCACTTATCTAAGAATCTCTGCTGCAACCCGCAAAGGGAAATTTAAAATAGTTTCACAAAAAAATAAATTAAATATTATACTCAATGGTCGTTTGGTTCACATAGGAATAGAGTTTCTCTTAGGAAGTTAAATTTATCAGAAAATAAGTTCTTATGTGAATCTTTCAAAAAGTATTGAAAGTTGTATAGTTGACACTAAATAAGTAGAATTTCTCAAAAAATAAGTTCTTGTGTGATGTTTAGTTTAATTATAAATTTTTTAGAAAGTATTATTAAAATGATTAAAATATCATATAAAAAAGTCATACTTTTTTTGCAGAAAGTGTTGAAAGTTATATAATTGACACTTAGTAAGTAGAATTTTTCAAAAAGTAAGTTCATATGTGATGTTTAATTTAATTATAAATTTTTTAGAAAATATTATTAATATGATTAAAATATCATGTAAAAAATTTATGCTCTTTTATTAAGATACTAGATAAATTTTTAAAATAGCACTCTTGTCATTATTTAAATTTTATAATGATAATTTTATATATTTATTTTATTAAAAATATAAGAAGTAAAATTTATCTAAGGGTGTTGATAAATAACTTCTTATATTTTATAAAAAATAAAACTGTTTGAGATATACAATTTTTTTTCTTAAATTAATAATTAATTAAATGATCTAAATATTTTCTAATTTTTATAAAATTTATTTCTTATAGAACTTCCTATTAAACAGAGGAATTATGAATATTAAGATTTTAAATATTATCTGATTAGACGTTGTTGATGTTACCATTGGTAGGGTGATGGTTCCTGTATATAATCTCAAGTTCAAAAATCAAAGTTAGTTCTTGACCTTGAAAAAAAGGCTTCTAGAAGGTTATCGTGGCAGTGAAAAGCATCACCTGTATAAGAACATCCAATTGTCAATGAAGAGCTGCAACACGTCGAATCACTATTATTAAAGGTTCCAAATTTTCAACTATTAGAAGTTGTGAGCCGATAATGTCAAATTAAATGTGATATGTGACTTAAACTTCACTAGCTTTAGTTAGTTTGAACTTTCAACCCAATGGAAAAAGGGTACAAGAATTAAAAATAGAGAGCTTGTCGTCTTGGGTCCCAAAGAAGAAATAAAAAACTTCGATTTCAGAGTTGGTTGAATTGGCAAGAGGTAATTATTTTTTAGACACTGCTAATTATTTTAAAAATTCAATGATCTGTAAATTTAGTAGTATATCATGTTTTCCCGATGAAGCAACATATTTTACTCCTATTTAAAAATAAAAGAGAAACAAAATTTTGAAAAAGATTTTCATTAGATTTTGGTTCATTATGAGCCCTTTTAATTAACACAAATATCTAATAAATTAGTTATTAATTAAAAACTGATAAGTTAATTGATTATATTATAAGTATTTAATAAAATTAGTTATTAAATTAAATTATAATTATAAAATAACATAAAAGAACACATTGATATCATTAGATAATATATAAAATAAATTAATTCATAATTATTTTGAAGTTAAAGTATGTTGATATAATTAAAATATTTAAAATAAGAATAAAATTACTAAAATTTAATTAATTATAGTTTATGACACTATATATATTTATTTACTTTTTATTTATTTATATTAAATTAATAGGCATAAGTCAAATATGTAAAGATATATGATTTTTTTATGTCCTCTCTGACTTTGTGTAAAAAAAAAAGTCATTGAAAATAACATGATATTAAAAAAAAATTAAGCATTGAAAATAAGAGTTTTTAATTAATTAAGATATGAGTTATCAATTAACCAAAAGAAGTGAAATAAATTAGAAAAAAATAATTAAAAGTTCTACTCTAATAAGTTATATGTTATTTAAAGTAACTTTTTAAAAAAGAGATTTTTTTTTCAAAAAAATTAGTGCACCCAAATACCTCTAAAATATGAAAAAAAATTATTTAATTAAGTCAAGAAATTAAAAACTAACTTTTTTAGTTTGACAAACACACACTATCTCCACTTGTCATGAAAGTAGTTGGAAATATGTGAATTTGGATCATTTTTTTTTTCTTTTACTCATTTTCTTATTATATTGGAGAGAAATACATATAAGATTTTTTTTAGGTTTAATTGTAAATTAAAAAATGATTATGAATCCTATAATACGTAAAAATGTTATATTTATCTTTCTTTAAAATTATATTAACATAACTAATCAGAAAAGAAAAGAAAAAGATACAAATTCAATTAAAATATTTATTATATTCTAGTTCCTTCTTAGTTTTAGTAAGAAGTGAAGTATTTGTGAAAGGCATTTGGACGAAGGGAAAGAGAAGAATCATAGATGTCATGTTTGGCCGGTGGGGGATGTTATTTGAAGTATGCAACTTCTAAACTCTATTGATAAATGGAAAAAAAATGGAAGAGCATTTGGTAATTTAATATAAATTATGAATATACCATGAAACTTGTGAATGGAAGAAGTATTGATTGACCTTAGTACATTAATTTTTGTACTCTAAAAGCAATTGAATAATGGAAAAGGAAAGATAAATTCCAAACAAAAACACATAAGACAAAGGAAGAAAGCGAACTCATTTGCCCATGCTGTGTGGATAAGAAGATAAAACTAAGAGGATCCTTTTTCCTGCTGAATTTCAATCTGTATACCAAGAAACTGACGACTCAGTGGAAATGGAAAACAGCATCGCAGCCCATTCAATATCAGAATGGGCTTCATCGCCATGCATTATCCATGAGTTCCCAGAGCTACGGAATTTCTTGATATCCCTTTTATGGTTTTTTTTTATGCCGTTTTCATTCACGTGACGATAAGGATCTTATCTGCATAAGTGCACATATGCTCCATTCTAAATTAAATTGACTTTTCATGGGTTGAAAAGCTGCTTACTACTATAGCCTTTTTTAACGTTTACTTAGACTATGCAAATTTATAACCATGGTTTATATTGTATAATAGGGAGAGACAAACACATTGCCATACATTATGTAGATCTCCAGTTCATAAAAAATTATATAGAGAGGCATTGTTATTTCGAGCAATTATGTTGAATCCAAAATTCAAGATAATGTTGATCTCGTGTAAGTCTAGATCTAAAACTTTTAGTATTTATCCTAATTTCTCATCACTAAACTATAAGCAATGGCCTGATTTCTAAAAATGAAATCAATTATATATACAATTTAATCACTTATGTCAACACTGATTTGATTTATTGGTGCATTGCATATTTTCTTAACATCAAAAAGTATAAATTCAACTTGTTTAGGTCTTTTCCTCACGCAACACAAGTTAACCTCTTTCCTACCAAGATTTGGAAAACAAAAATTAGAAAACCTTGCTACACTCTGCAAGTCTTCTTATGGGTCATTTGACATCTTATTTGACTCCATCGTGTTTGAAATTAAAACAAAGACTCAGCCATGTTACCCACAAACGACTTCCCCTGAGAGAGGAATGAATCCTGAAAATTCAACTAAAAGGATAAAGAAACAAGTTCAGCACACTGTCACGGGCACAGATAATTTAACTTCAATTGCAGAATGACTTGAAAGATTATTTACTTACAGCAGAACACAATGACAGTAACCCATTTTTCAAAAGTCTTCACATATTAATCAAAACACAAACTCACCTATGCACCATACACAAATTAATGTCACAATCACTTGGATGTTGACACCCACTAAAATCAAACCAGTGCAGCAAAAATCAAACCAGTATCTCTTAGAAGAGACAAAGAAAATTACTGCCCAGGAACTTTTCCACAAATAGAATAGTCAAACCCAAATAGCCATTGATAAGCTAGACCATGCAGAATACAGTGTTAGTTCTGGTTGCACATTCAATATCTGTAATGATAACTCACAACTAAACATTAATATCAGTCTCACATATTAGCACAGCCCATATTTGTGTCAACCAATTGTTATATATATACAATTGAGTTTTTTTTTCTTTTTTTAGATTCTTACTTGAATTAGATCCACAGTAAATATAAGAAGAGAGATAAATAAAATTAGTCATTAATCAAATGTTAACACTATAATTTTTAATGAAATCTTAAATATTATGTCTATCTCTCTTTTACAAAAAATTTTAAATTTAAAAATTCTAATATAGAAGAAATTCCTATTCCAAAATAAAAGAGACAGATACATAGATTCAATAATCCATAATCATATGAGTTTTCTTTGTATGGAACCCATAATTCTTTTGTATCTTTATCTCTCCTTTGCTGCATTTATTTACCATGGAAATGATTGATACAAGAATTTCTCCTTATTTGCTAGCTGGCTACATGTCTCTGACTTCGAAGATGTTCTTGTTCTTGACGACAATATCGTACATGTGCATGGACTTGAACTTGGAGAAGTCTTTGGGGAGAGAGATGAGATGAACGGTGGAGCGCTTGTGGAACTGAATCAACTCAGGGTCATCGTAGTACCTCTCCCATCCCAGTGAATACAGTTTCCGCTCAAGCGCTGCGTATGAGGTTATCGCTTCGTTTGTGGCCTTGTGAACCAGCACTTTCCGCCTCCCGCACGACCCTTGCCGGCTTCCGTCCGCCGACTCCGTCCCTGGATTCTCAACCAGCCGGACCACGCCGTTCTTGAATACCCAAACGCCAGACATATTAGTTCTTTCAGGAGATGATATGATGAGTTTGTTGTGAGGGTTTGTGAGCTTTAAGCTGGTCGACAAGGAGAAGAGAGAGCCGGAGGTCTATAAATAAGTGAAATAAAGGGTGCAATGTCTTTCATTAAATTAAAAATCTCTTTTCACATTCATTCTGTACTTATATTTACTATCTATTTCTCTTCTAATTACTGTTAACATTAATTAATATCATATATAAAAATGAAATGTGAAAATATCCTTCTTATTGATTAAATTAACTTATTTATTTTAATTGTACAATTCCTCTTTTTACTGTATTTTTTCACGTTGAGAGCACTAATAATCTCACAAATTGAAACTTTAAATGAATCCCATTTATTGTTGTAAAAATATGGAATTGTAAAACTAAATTTCCTCTTGAATAATTTATCTTATTTTACAAATCATTTGTTATTTAAGCACTTAGTGTATTTTATTGACTCCCTTATTTATGAGTTTGACCTTACTAGGCAAAGCTCCTTTGTTCAACCTATTTAAATTGTTTCAATCCTATATATATATATATATATATATATATATATATGATGGAAGATGTAGAGGGATGTTTGGATGCAGTACAGCTAAGGTGGGACCTAATGGAGGATACTCCCAGGCTGGGGATAAAATTGGGGCAGTGCGTGCATGATTGGGCACATTACATTGCCAATTTGGTCATAATGAGATTGAGAGGAATCGTGATTCTCCCTTTCATTCACGTAGTTCAAATCCTAACCCCACCTTGAGAATCTTGTTTTGTTTGGAAGAGAAAGACATATTAACTTAAATGGGTGTGGAATATATTTCTTTGAGTAGAAAGGAGGATTCTCTTGGCACTTTAGATTTAAAATAAAAAAAAAATATTATACTGTCCTTTTATAAAGAAAAATACCATACAAGGATTGTATTCACATTACTTCCTGCACGGCCGTTTGATTTTTATGAAACAAGTTTAATCAAATTATGGATAATTATTAATTTGTGTGGAAGGACTAAAAAGTGCATATGGGACACAAAATTAATAGAAATATCTGAATTAATCAAATTATGGTCACAAGGTGAGCAAGTCTTAATATATATTATCATATAAGACATGTGGATCACTATCACTTTGTATGCATTTTTTGCCAAACTCTCTTATTTGAACACTTTCGGTAAGGTTTTTGCCTAACTATTTTTGACTATTCATGTAGCTTTGCCTTCAACTTGTATTACTATATAATTTGGTAGCAGGGGTCATTGGACGGTAACAAGGACCATAGTATTTTTTCAAACCAAATCCAAATGTTGAATTTGATTTGAAAATGACTATTTATAACCTTTCTAACATTGGAGAGCTTTCTTTCTTTCCCCGCTATGTAGGGAATGGGTTGGGTAGAGACTTCATATTAACAACTTAGGAAGGTTCCATCTGCCTTTGCCTTTCTGCAATTAATGATCATTGCATGTAAATTAAAGTTCTTCTTATGTGTTAAGTTTTTTATTTCTTAAATTCTCTGCTCAATTTTATAATAATTTTTAAATAGATTTCTGTGGATAATTTCAATATATTATTAATACTCTATCCGAAAAAATTAGGAGAACTTCTCATTCCTATCAACATATAGTTATAAAAAAAAGTTTGATTATATTATTAAATTAATATTAAAGTTTTAAATTGTGATTTATAACTGCAATGCTGCATGTAATATTATTGTTACAGATTGTTTTATAATTGTATTTTCAGTACCTTTGTATCCTGATAATAATGTTTTTCTATATTTATTTATGATTTTACTAATTATAACATAATTATAACTACAATTCAAGAGTAACTAGTAATTGAAAGATGGATCACATATTTGTGTTGAGCTTTCTAAAAAGCTTGTTTGGTATAAGCAACAAATATTATGGACTTTTACATTTTCATACTTTGACCAATTATTTGGGAACTTAAGAAGGTTCATTCATGTACATAGAATTTCCTGAAAAATAGGGAAACCTAGGGAGTGAACGAGAGTAGTCCAAGATCCCAAAACCCCTATGTATCTTATTAGAATTTTGTATTATTAGATATTACATAACATCAATTATGTAATGGGTATTTTCTAATTCTACGAAATGGGCTAGTAAAGGCCCAACGACAAATCAGTTCAAGTAAGAAAAGAGCCAAATTAACTAGATCGTTGATCATACGAGCACAAAACAAGGCAAAGACTCCAGTTCAATAAGAAACAAGTCTTGACTCGCATAATTAGCAACCCGTTATATGCAAACTCGCATTGCCAAAGGTGAGCTCACGAGGTTTGTCCTCGTTGACCGAAGGTCAGCTACAACTCCAGACAGTCTTAGCTCGTGGACGTGACACCTTGCCCAGCTAAGGGCTCGTTGAGGGAAAATCTGAAGAGTAACCCTCTTAAACTTGACTTGTGAGACCAATCTATAAGAAGTAGCGTGTAAAGCTCACCAGTAGAAAGCAATCTACCAAAATTAGTCAGCAGTCTATAGGAGTTATGTTGCAGTAGTCTAAGCTGTCTTCTACATTTATTTTGATATAATAGAAATATAAATTGTATAATTACAATTATAACCTCCCCAGCCTCTATAAATAAAAGGAGGGAGATCACTGTAAGGCATTCTGAAGCCAAAAAAGAGATGTCAAAATTCTATACAAATTTCTCTAGATCAATAAACGCTACCGTGGATGTAGGGATCGGTGCTATCCAGTTTTGGCCGAATCACATTAAAAATCCCTCTGTGTTACTTGCTGTTCTTCCTCTCCATCTCCCCCATTTCATTCTCTGTTTGTTCAATCAGATTGTAATTTGAGTCCTTAAAACTCGTCTGATTGGCTGGATTTGGGACTAAACTGAAATTCACTGTGTCAATAAATTATAAATTGATTAGTAAATTAATTAAGTTTATATGTAATCTTCATTAACTTTATACAATACATGACATGGGTAACTAAAAATTTCTCTAGTATAAATCCAATTCAATCTAATGGAAGTTAATACATCAAAGTTACGACAAATATATCTATATTCTAGGTATAACATGTATCCTTATTTCAATCTATTAGAAAGAAAGTAATTGTCAATTTTATTATCTATATATCAGTTTTTTGGAATATAAATGTATTAAAAATTATATTTTTCAATTTTTAATGAATTGAAAATTATAACTTTTTTTATTAAACGAGAGTAAAAATACTGACTGAAATATACAAATATTTTTTTAAAGTTGCATGCCTTTTAGTACATGAATACTCTTTAATTGTTCACCATGTCGTGAGTCTGCTTCAATGTTCATTAGTCCAGCCTACCAAAATTTTCATTACAAAAGATTTTGTAGGGGGGTCTTCTCCTCTTTTCATTTTCTCAAATTCCTTTTATTACCTTTGGACCACTTTGATTTTTCTCAATCTGACGTCTTCCACGTTCACACAAATCTATTTACATCAAATATTCTTGCAGCTACTCTATCAAGTTGGCAAGTAATTAGTAGCTAATCAATATTAACGCAAGGCAAGTGTAACTAATTATTTTTGTTCATTACATCTCATCCAATAATTATAAATGTCACAGTCTAATTTAATTAAATTTATTTTATCTGTTTAGATTTTATTAAGTCATAATTGAGTAAGATTTTAAGAATAGATCTAACTACAATTACTTAATATTTTCTTCAATAATTAAGGTTGGCTCTATCAAAAGAGAAAATATTAATTAAACCTGTAACTAATAAATATTTAAAGGCAAAACTCTTGACCCAACACTATTAGGGGGTGTTTGATATATTGATTCTTTTTTCATTCCTGAGAATCATATTTTCTGGGAATGATGATTTCTGGGAATATTAAAAATGTGTTTGGTTTACTTTAAACATTCCTGAAAATGTTAGATATCCCCATGTTTAGTTCTAATGTAACTTTTCCGAAAATCTTAGCATTTTTTACAAAAAATACCTATATTTATTTTAAGTTAAAAAATAAAGAGGATGAGAGAAAAAGTGTGAGAGAAAGGATGAGAGAGAAAGTGTGAGAGAGGGGATGAGAGAGAAAGTGAGACAGAGGGGATGAGAGAGAAAGTAAGAGAGGGGATGAGAGAGAAAGAGAATAAGAGAGAGAGTGAGAGAGGGGATGAAAGAGAAGTGTGAGAAAGGATGAGAGAGAAAGTAATAGAAAGGATGAGAGAGAAAGAGAATAAGAGAGGGGATGAGAGAAAAAGTATGAGAGAGGATGAGAGAACAAGTATGAGGGAAAGGATGAGAGAGAAAGTGAAGGGTATATATGTCTTTTTTTCCATTAATGAGGGGTATATATGTCTTTTTTCCCACAAAATATTCCCACGCCCATAGGAAACTAAGATTTCCACCTCCCCCCATGAGAATGTTTTTATAGAAAAGTTGTCAAAAATGATTCCTGGAAAACAATGTTTTCTGAAAATCTCATTTTTAAAAATTATATACCAAATATAAGAAACAATATTTCCCAAGTTAGGATTCCTAGGAAAGTAAAAGCTTTCCTCCTACCAAATTTACCCTTAAATTTAACATAGAATGATCGAAGTTAAGATTTTCTGTTGAATCACGTCAGCTTAATCATTATTTTTTTAAGATTTTTTTTCTATTTTAATTTTCAATAAAGTTATTGGAAAATCGCAATTGAGAATCATAAAGGAGTTGGATGCACTATAAATGAAAAGCTTCCTTCAGCAGTGCGTAGAAACCCATGTGATTGTCGCATAGAAAAGCCAGAATCAATGTCCTGCATTTAACTAAAGAAGATACTCGTCGATACATATCAACATCGTTCAGGTGTATATGTCTCTCAATATTAGCCTCTTCTTTTAAAAGACAACCTAGCTAGCTGTTATCCATATCTTTATCACCATTTGTTGGCTAGAGTTTCATTTCGTGTAATAGGTTCCTATCTTTATTCAGTATCCAAGATCAACAAGATATAAAAGAATCGAATTTGAGATAAAAGTTATATATTATCTTCAAACATTATGAATCCTTGATGATGATAATGGAAGTATAAGCTCTTACATCATGAATATAAGGGTAAATTATGTTGAGATTTGTTATAATTACAAAGACGTTATCAACGTTTGACTCAAGTCATATTTAAAGTCTTATTTTTTTTTAATTTTATCTTTCTTTACCTATTGAATTCAATCTAATTTTTTGTGTGTAACTTAATAGCTTATAATTTTTCTTATTTTAACATAAAATAAATCTCAATTTTCTTACACGTTCTTACACAAATATTTTTTCTATTTAGTTAAAATCATGGCATAAATCTCCTTTTCTGACATGAAGGATGGACCTAGCATTGTTTTTTTTTTTTTTTTTGGTATTAATAAAGAGCAATGTATTTTTAAAAACAATAGGGATGTATCTATAATTTATCACATCTAAGGAGGCGAATACAATTTATTCAAAATATTATATAAACTTGAAATTTCATATTTGGTGATCACAAGCTTTAGTTGTTAAAATAATATGTGTTTTAAAAGAAAAATATAGTTTCAAAATATGGTTTAAATAGATAGCAATAATTTTGGGGACAATGGAGGATGCCATGTCAAGAGTTTATGACATAACACACACAATCTAATTAATTGCTCAACAGTCACGTACTTAAACATGAAAAAATGGTATTATAACTCAAATTCATAATCTAGCCAGTGTTTCATGGTATGATAGAAATGGTTATATTTCTCTACATTTACAAATTTCTACCAACTTCAATCACCTAGTGCAAATTTATTCCCTTAATCTAAAAAAGAAAAAACAAGTTAAACTATATATGTTATAAGATTGAAAAAAATATGGGACACAAAAAAATTATACTAGAGAGAATGTAAAAGAGAAATATAATTCTTTATTCCTCTTTATTTTGAAATTCTTCAACTAGAGTAGATTTGCAGATAGGGATCGTGTGTGGTGGTAAAGTGACCTACAAAGGGAACAAGGTCAATAGTACACGACGGAAGTGATTTGTTAAACATACTCCAACGCTCAAGTTAATTCAAGGAGTAGAGTTTCAGTATATAGAATGACAATGTCTTGATTGAAAGAGCTATCTAGAAGTTTATAAAGATTTCAATTATGCCATTTGTTATGCTTTTAGGAGAATAGAGAGCATCCATGAGTTTATGATGCATCATTGGTGTGATCGAGATTCTCATTTTATAGTTGATGGCATAGTCACACCATTCGTATATGCCATTGAGTGTGCTTGCTTGTATAAGATTTGCTAACGGGCTTAATAGTCATGTTGTAGATAAGTCGATTGACTAAAAACCCTTAACACTAGATCGTGTCTCTATGTAGCCCTTAGGCTATTGCTCTTAGGTGTTAGGTTTTACTTACAATAACTTAGATTTGTTTATTGGTCGTGATCTAGTCGTTTGATTGTGAATTTGATTTGGTGGACTTTGGCTGATCGACCTATCTCTTAAGCTGGATGATCAGTCATGTTTTGATCCAATCAGTCGATTGTGACCATGCAAATTGGCACCTTTCGATGATCTATTGCATTTGGGTCAGTTAATTAGCCACTGTTTAATAGTCATTCATTTTGGACTGTGTCATTTACCTCCTTGCACCTATACATTATCGTTTAACTAAGGGCAACTTCTTATATCCCTATGCTAGCTAATGAGTGATTGTTTACAAAGTTGGTCAATTAAGATAAAAATATTTAGGATTTGACTAATCATCTTTTTAAGTTAGCTAAGGAGAAAGACATAACAATGGATAAAAAGAAAAAAAATTGGTTGAGATGCTTCTTCAACGATATTAAGAGCTTGAAGTTAAGTGGAAAGGTCATGTTAAAGAGAAGGAATCCTTTGAGATCAATGAGAAGGAGCTGTGAGAGGAAATGTCTAAGATTGAGGTTCTTAGTTATCCCATGTACCAATCGGGGTTTCAACAAAGCCATTGAGCAAATGAAGTACTTCAACCTTGACTTGTAGATCGACCTCTTGAACATTGATAAAGACATATTGCTCTAGAATATTTTGTAGAAGCTTGGGCGTATCTAGTCATTTGAAATTTTCTTTAAGTGTTTTTGTATTTTGAATATTTTGTATAGATATATTTTGGTTGTTTTAGGACATTATTTTGATCGACTATTACTTTGTCATATGGACACTTGACTTTTTATCTTTGTCTTTGCTTTGCTTTTATGTTTTGGCTTTCACCGGGTTGTTTAATTTGTTAATTTTGTTTCAATTTCTAGGACTTCTAAAGGTTCAGTCGCTTTCTTGCATTATTTTACTTTTCATCGGTCAATTTCCAATAGGTTGATTAACATTACTTCGACCTCTAATGTGTCACTTGTTGTTATTTTAATATTGTTTTTTGTTTGTGACTTGCTTTACCATTCATTGTACTTGTTTAAGTATCAAGGAACTACTCATACTTGAAAAGCTGAGGAATTACTTGGGCTTTACATGCCGGAATTATTTAAGCCTTTTCAAGTCAGGGGGATTGTTTGGTCTTTTATGTGCCAAGTTACTACTCGATCTTTGTGCATTGAGGGGATTGCTTGGTTTTTTACATGTCGAGTAACTAATCGGTCTCTATGTGTTGAAGAGACTACTCAAACTCCACATGCCAAGAGCATTGCTTAGTTTTTGCATGCCGAGGCGACTGCTCGATCTTTTATGTGCCAAGTATCTACTTGATCTTTGTGCATCAAAAGCATTACTTGAACTTTTACATGTTGAGCAACTACTTGGTTGCTATGTGTCGAAGGGATTACTCGAGCTTTGTATGTTGAAGGGACTGCTTGATCTTTTACATGCCAAGTAACTACTTGATCTTTGTGATGGGAGTTGTTCGGCCAAGGGGGCAGCAAAGGGTTCGAAACTTCAAAAATTTTCTCCCCTTTGGCTAAGCAAAACACCCAAGGATCCACTAGTTTGAGGTCCCAAAATTTTCCAGAGAAAATCTAAGGTAAAAGTGGAGCTAACTAACCTTT
>JANHAO010016455.1:0-14380 GCA_026873985.1 Saraca asoca
CTCACATCCTTCTACCGTCTTGAGTGTGGCGAGATCAAACTAACTTAGCTTAATTGTGGCGCCATTGGCTTATCAATTGAGTTGAATTGGCTTCTTTCTTCTTGTTTATTTTCTTAACCTTAGTCCAGAAAATTATCAATCGCTTCCGCCCAAATTATTTCACATCATTAACGAGGTATGGGCCTTCCTAGTTTGGTAGTTTGGCCCTAGAGTCCCCTCATTGGCCTTGTGGGTGCTAGGGAGGATTAGGCATAAAATGAGATCACCAGGTTTGTAGCTTTCAGCTTGAACCTTTTGATTGTAATATTGCATGACCTATTACTGGTAGGTTACGATCTTGAGGTGAGCTTTCTCCCTTGTCTCTTCTAAGCGGGCCAGATTTGCTGTGAGCAGT
Organism: Saraca asoca; assembly: GCA_026873985.1. Classification (NCBI taxonomy): domain Eukaryota; kingdom Viridiplantae; phylum Streptophyta; class Magnoliopsida; order Fabales; family Fabaceae; genus Saraca; species Saraca asoca. Next base: position 395 of record JANHAO010016455.1, read on the forward strand.
TGGTTGTTGGTTTCTAAATCAAAAGTGATCCTCCACTGTGATACGACCTCAAGTTCCATTGAGATCATTGGTTTGGATCCATAGACCATCGAGAAGGGAGTTTTTATCATGGTGCTATAGGCTATTGTCTTGTAAGCCCAGAGTACTTTTGGTAACTCATCTGCCGATGCTCCTTTTTAGCCTCCAATTTCATCTTTAAGATATGTTTGATTATCTTATTGACGGCTTCTACTTGCCGGTTGGCCTGTGGATGGTCTATAGTGGAAAAGCTCTTTACAATGTTAAGATCATTGCAAAACTTGAGGAATTGCTCGCTATTAAATTGAGTCCTATTATTGATAATGATCTACTGAGGGACTCCAAATCTACAAATGATATTATCCCATACAAACTTTTCGACCTTTGTAGAGGTGATCTTCACAAGGTCCCTGCCTCCGCCCATTTAGTAAAATAATTTACAACTACCACTATGTGTTTGCAATTTCCACGAGCAATAGGGAGTGGTCCTATTAAGTCTATGCCCCAGATCGCAAAGGGCCATGGGCTCACCATTTGCTACAGGTAGGTTGGAGGGGCTTGCAGAATTTTCACAAATCTCTAACACTTATCACACTTGCTTACGAGCTCGATCGCATCCTGTCTCATTGTGGGCCAGTAGAATCCCTGTCGGAGACCCTTTTGGGCTAAAGACAACCCTTCAACATGATTTCCACAATAGCCAGCATGGATTTCTTCCAGAATGGCGTCATAGTCAGGGCCGTCAATGCATCTTAGAAGTGGGGTTGAGAACCCTCTTTTGTACAGTACATCATCGTAGATGCAATGCCTGGCCACTCGAATTCGTAACCTTCAGGCCTCAAGCTTATCCTATGGTAGCTTTTCATCTTGCAGATAATCTAGGATAGGGTTCATCCGGGATCCCGATGCCTGAGTAATTGTCATCATGACATCCTTTTGTTCTATGCTCCGAGACGAGAGGAACTCTATGAGGATCGCCCCTAGGAAATTAGCATCCTTAGTCATGGCAAGGCAAGCCAAAGCGTCAGCGTGTGCATTCTGGGCCCATAGTATTTGATTGACCTCGTAGTGCTAAAATAAGCTTAACAGTTCCTAGACTTTCTACAAGTAAGTAGTCATTTTCGACCTTCGAGCCTGGTATTCTCCTCGTATATGCCAAACGATGGGCTGAGAATTGCTAAAGATCTTTATTATCTCAGCTTGCACCTTCTTGGCCAGTCACAGCCTAGTTAACAAGGCTTCATACTCGGCATCATTGTTTATGGCTTGAAAGCCAAACCTTAGCACACAAAATTTTGTGCCCCTCCGGACTGATGAGGGGCACTCCTACCTCAGCCTTTTGTTTGCTACACGACCTGTCAATGTAGAGTTCCCAACTTGGAGATTCTGGTGTCTCTATTTCCTCCTGTATAGGGCTAGTGAATTCTGCTATGAAATCTGCTAGGGCTTGCCCTTTAATTGCCGGGCTAGGCTTATATTCAATCTCGAACTGGGCTAACTTGATTGCCCATTTAAGGTGGCATCTTGAGACATTCATCCATTGAAGGACTTGTCTGAGGGCATACTGTGTCAACACTTTAATGTTGTGTGCTTGGAAATAGGGTTGTAGTTTTCTTGAGGCAACTACGAGGCAATAGGCAAGTTTATCCATAGGCAAATACCTTGTCTCCGTATCCAGTAATCTTTTCCTCACATAGTAAATGAGAAATTGAGCTCCACCTTGTCTCCATAGGGCCATATTGAGGGCATGTTAGGACACTCCCAAGTAGATAATTAACTTCTCACCCTCTTTTGGTTTTGACAAAAGAGGAGCTCTCCAAGATATTGCTTAAGCTGTTGGAAGGCATCCTCGCATTGCTGCATCCATTCGAACCATTTTTCCTTCTTGAGCATTTATCCATTACTTTGGAGATAAACTTGCTTAGTGCCACGACTTGGCTATTAAATGTCTGTACATCTTTAGGTCCAGCGAGGGATCTCATATCAATAAGGGCTTTGATCTTTTTAGGATTGGCTTTGATCCCCTTACTATTCACCATAAAGCCGATGAATTTTCCAGAAGCAACCTCAAATGGGCATTTATGCGGGTTGAGCTTCATTTGATACTTCCTCAGGATTTGAAACATTTCCCCCAAGTTACGGACATGGTTGGTGACTTGTTCAGATTTTTCCAACATGTTATCATGTACACCTCCGTCGTTTTTCCGATTTGATCCTTGAACATCATGTTTGCCAACCGCTGATAGGTTACCCTGGCATTCTTTAGCCCAAAGGGCATCACTTTGTAGCAGTATAATCTACAATCGGTGATGAATGAAGTGTGCTCTTCATCTTATGGGGCCATAGGAATCTGGTTGTATCCTGAGTACGCATCCATAAAGTTAAGGAGTTCATGTCCTGCCGTCGCGTCCATGGTTAATTGATCCTTGGTAGGGGAAGCTGTCCTTTGGACATGCCTTATTAAGGTCAATGAAGTCAATGCAAGTCCTCTACTTCCCATTTTTCATTTTTATAAGAACGGGATTGGCTACCCATGTAGGATAGTGAGCTTCCTAGATAAACTTGTTCACTAACAGTCTATCCACCTCCTCTCTTAAGGCCTCATATTATTTGATGGTCATTGGTCTTTGCTTCTAGCAAAATGGTTTATGGCAAGGATCGATGTTTAATCTGTGTGACATGACCTTCAGATCAATCCCAACCATGTCCTTGTAGTTCCAAGTGAAGACGTCAAGATTTGCTCTGAGGAATTCTATTAGCTATCTTCACATCTGGAGACAAATTCTTGCCTAGCTTGAGGCATCACTCTGGATCCACCTCACTGATTTGAACATCTTCTAGTTCTTCTATCGGACTCGCTGTTTTGTCAACATCTACCTTACAAGGGTCTAAGTCATAACTTACACCGATCGAGCTTGTAGGTCACGACTTACCTCTTGAAACGACATCAATCTTTCTTCTCCTTTTCTCTATCTTGATGGCATCCTTATAGCACAATCAGACCACCTCTTGCTCTCCTCGCATACATCCAACTTTGTTTGGGGTTGGCAACTTGATAGTAAGTGTTTTGGGTGATATGATCATATCCAGATCGTTCATTATTGGTTGCCACAATACCACATTATATGCTAATGGAGAGTCAATAATCAAGAAATCAGTCAAGGCAGTGGCTTGGTAGCCTGATTCTTCGAGGGTGATAGGGAGTCTAATTTGCTCTGTCAGGACCACTGCATCTCTCGTGAAGCCAAAGAGAGGTTCTAGAGAAGGCTTGAGCTCATTGGTGCTTATGCCCATTTGATCGAAGCATTACCAATACAGCACATTCACTGAGCTACCTATATCCATCATGATTCTCCGTACTTTAGCATTGCTAATCTTGGCTTAAATGACCACAACATTGTTGTGTGAAGAATGCACTCCTTGAGCATCCTCGTTAGTAAACGTGATGCAATTAGGGCTTGTCCTAGCTTTCTTGGTCAATCTGCTAGCTTTATCACATCTTACAAGCAGAGTATGTTTTGCCTCCCAGACGTATCACTTGTGGGACCTTCTTGATGCTCTTGCGATATGCAGTCCACCATGAATGGTGAATATGATCCTTATGGAGGGTGTCCCCTCATGTTTGGAAGTCTGTTGGCACTAGTGCAAAGCTGGTTGTTGAGGTTGGGGAGGTCGCTATCCTAAGGGTCGTACCATGTAATCCCTTAAGTGATCTCTCCTGATGAGGTCTTCAATGGTGTCTTTTAGCACCCAGTAATTTGATGTGTTGTGCCCGACCTCATTATGATAGGCACAAAACTCACTTTTGTCCCTTCGCTCGATGAAAGCTTTTATGGGCTTGGGTTTTCTAAAATCCTCATTGTCCTTTTTGATTGCAAAAATCCAATTTAGGGTGTCTAACAGGATACTATAACTGTCATAATGACCTAGACATTAAGGTTGCTCATCCCCAGCTTTCTTTGTGGCTTGACCGTCCGGTTCATCTTTTTAGCTGCCTCTGTTATTCCCATTATTACCCCTCTTCTTGCTATGGATGGAACCATCCGATTCATCTTTTTGGTTAGGTTTCTTTGGACCCAAAGTCTCCTCTCACCTTATCTCCTTGGCAACCTGCTCATAAAACTCACCCAGATCTCTCACTGGGGATTTGTATATACTCTCATATAACTTGCTATCCTTGTGGAGCCCAAGCAAAATGGCTGTGAGGATGCTTTCATCTAAGGGCTTTTTAACATTGCTTACCTCATGTCTAAACTAGGTAATATAATCTTTCAGTGACTTATCTTTTCACTGAAAGACAGTCATGAAGTGGTAGGATGGTGCGAGCTGCCTTTTTAATATCTTGTATTGGGTAAGGAATTTCATCTGGCATTCCTCCCAACTGTGGATGCTTCGAGCAGGTAGGCTCCTAAGCCACGTGTAGGGGATCTCCCCAAGGGTGGCAGGGAAGACACGGCATTTCACCAATGGATTGGTGGTCTGGAGATCCATTTGGACATTAAACGCATCCAAATGGTTGTATAGGTCATTGTCCCCATTGTATAGCGGGACGTTCAACATCTTAAAATCTTTAAGGAAAAGGTTTAGTTTCAATCTCCCGAGTGAAAGGTGACCTCTCCTTATAGTGGTCTTGGTTATTGTGAGTTACGGGTCCTTTTTTTGGTTATCAGACTCTCTTTAGTAGCTTTTCAATTGTCAAGTATGAGGTCTCGAATCAGTGACTAGTGCTTCAATGACTTTTATTCCCCCTTGGCCGCAGAGGTGGTGATCCGATCTTTGCTTGTGGTCAATCTTGCTTGAGCTTCTTTCTCTGTGGGAGCTCTGACATCGTCAATTATCCTTTTGTTTGCCCTCACAGACCTGATGAATTTCAGATCTCGTCCATGAATTGGATGAGCAGATAGAACCAGCTCATCGATGTTCCTCTTTGACGACTTTGTCTTGCGAAACCCTAGGTTGTTGGGGTCTTCCTCCAGGTGCAGCGACCTCCACTTGCCTTTGTGCACCCTGGGCTTGTGTCTGAGCCAATGTTCTCACCACATTGGCAAGCTCACTCATAATATTTTCAAGCACCTCTTAACACTGGGACCATGCTTGAACTCCACTGGCATCAAAGGTAATAAGTTGATGTGAATGAGTGGTGCCATACCAACGGTAGCACCAACTATTGGGGTGGCCGTGATGCCTACTATAGAGAAAGCTGAGCCTCCTGGTGGTAATGTTCCTTCTTGTTGCTGTGTGTGACCATCGGGTTGGCCAGTGACAGCACTAGAACTTCTACTAGTCCTTCATCTCGCCGTTGTAGTTTGACAATAGATCAAAAAGAATGAAAATGCAGTTATAGGGGCCCTTCCTTTAACGCTAAAATGTTAATGGTGAAATATGATTTAGTGGATCCAAATTTTAGTCAGTAGAAATAGTACAGCAACACCCCAAACTACTAGAAGATGATGCAAGTGAAAATAGAAAAAATGAAAAAGAGGAGAGGGAGGAAAGACAATAAACATAGTATTTATCGTGGTTTGGCTAAAACTAGTTTGGCCCCTACATCCACGGTGATTTGTATTCACTATTGATGGCGGTTTCTCTGTGAGGTTCAGAGTCAGTCATAGTATTCTTTCACTATTTTATTAGAGTTTTTGCATGTAACTTTCTTACTTGCCTGTTACAATAATCTCCTACTTCTATTTATAGAAGTGGTGAAAGGTACAAGTGTAATTTGACAGATAGCAAAATGATTATTTTTACCGTATAGGCCATTTAATGCTAGACATCAGGTAATTAATACAAGGCAAAGCATTGCTGGGCTATTAATGGTTAATGTCTCAATTAGGGATACGTGCTTCTAGCTACTAACTGGACTCCCGCACATGTGCTTGGTTTGCTAGTTAATTAACTTGGGGCTGCATTAAGTGACCTGATGGCAATGTTAGTCGATCTCGCTATGTTCATCTAGCAAGTCTCCTTGAGGATAGCTAGGATGACGCACTTCAATCAGTGTGCTAGGGTTTTCAGCTCATGTCCGGTGAGTGACATCTCTATTGAGCAACCTTAGTTCATTGGGTGGTTTGGGCTACCCCTGGTTAGACTTGTCTCCCGCTAAGCCTCGGCTGGCCCAATTTGTATTGTCAGAAAATACCCATAACAATATCAAAGATTCAACTCTTCCAATTTAGGTGATATCTCTTCAATTTTCCCTTGTTTTTGCTTCAATTTTCCTTCCAATTTTGTGCTATATATTTCTGAATTTTTGTGTACATTTTTTAGCTCATTTACTTGATCAATTGATCTCCAATTAAGTACAATTTACTGCTGAATTTCTGCTAAATTTACTTTAGTTTTTACTTGTTGATTGGGTTCGATTTTCTTCATTTTTTTGCACTTATGCATCAATTTTGTGTAGAAAAATTTTGTGATTTAGATGCACACTAAGCATTTGATGTTAGCTTTGTTTGAGTAAATTTTTTTTTTTTGCTTATTTTGCTTCATTTCTATTTCATTTCCTTGCTTGTTCTATTAAAGGTCCTGCTGATTTTTTTGCAGAATTTTCATTTTGTTCTTTGTTGCATTTCAAGTGTTTGTTGATTTGTTTAAGTGTCCTTTTGCTTTGTTTTTGTGTGACAATTAGTGTGGGACAGAATTACACATCATTTTATGTGATTTAGGACCATTTCTTGCAATAATTGCATCACTTAATGCTTGTTGTTCCTTGTTTTACTCTATTCAGCTAAAACTTTGGCTTGAATTTCTCCATAATTCTTCCTGTTGTCTTAGTTTAATTTTGATTATGTTTTACACCATAGACATATTCATTTTGAGTACAGATCATTAGAAATTGATTGGTGCTAGTTGCAATTGAATTTAATTGTCCTTGGGCTGCTCAAAGTTGTGCAAGGTGCTGAAAGAAAGAAAACCAAAAATTATGGACAACAAAGGGAAGTATGGAGAAAAATAAAAGAAAGGTGAAGAAACAATAGTGAAAAGGCAAAATCAAAGAAAAGAAAAGAAATGTGCGTAAAGGAAAAGTAACAAAAGAAACAGAAAAACAAAGAAAGAATCAAAGAAAAGAGAAAAAGAAAAATCACAAAAAAATGAACAAGTGTTGTCCAATACAAAAATTTGCAACCTTTTGTGCTTTGCCCTAATCAATCTAGTGAGTTTTTTTGAGTCATTTTCCTTTGTAATTAACTTAAATATGTTTTTGCTCAATTTCCTGATCAAAATACTAGCTTAGAATTCAAAGTGTGGAACAATTGCTTGATATTTTACCCCATTTTCCTTCGAATACCCTAAAATTTTTTTGCCACACCCTGAAAATTTTGCTGGTGGTTGAAACTTTCATTCTTTTGTTATCCAATTTCTTTTGTGTTTCTTGCTAATTCCTTGTTTATTCACTCTTGTTGGTTCATGATACATTTTAGTGATTTGAGTGTTGTGTAATTTTGATTGCTACATCTTGTAAACTCCAAGATTTTGTCACTTATTTCTCAAAGGACTTAAAGGAGAGGACTAAAGTGCTAAAAGGCAAGTGTGCATGAGCACAAAAGAGAGAAAAAGCCTAGTTGTGTGAACAAACACTAGTGGGGTGAATTAAATACTTGTGAGGGTGTGATTTGGTGATGTCCATATTTTCTTAATATTTATTTTATAAAATTTATTTTGTGCTCAAAGATGGAAGGTGGAGGATCTCAATTCAATGAGGTCATGTTTACTCTTGAAGCCTATTCAACAACAATTTGAAAGAGTAAATATGAAACTTGATAGACTTAATGAAGGAATCTCAAATGAGGAACATAAAATACATTCTCATGAAAGAATATCAAGAAGAAATCATGACCAACATAGAAGTAATGAAGGGGATTGGAGAGTTAAAAGAGAAGAAAAGGAGCTGTCCAATTCTCTCCATGAAACTGAGAGGAGTGAAAGAAGAGGGATAGGAGCACCATGGGTAGAAGACATGAGAGACCTAGAAGATAAAAGATGGATTCAAATTTCAACAGTATCAAGATGACAATCCCATCTTTTCAAGGCAAGAATGATCTAGAAGCCTACTTGAATGGGAGAAGAAGGTTGAACTAGTCTTTGATTGTCACAACTATTCAGAAGAAAAGAAGATAAAATTAGCTATTGTGGAATTCATTGATTATGCTCTCATTTGATGGGATCAACTTGTGCAAAATAGAAAATGGAACTTAGAAAGAGTCGTAGCAACTTGGGAAGAATTGGAGACCATCATGAGAAAGAGATATATCCCTTCACACTATTATAGAAAGTTGTATCAAAAGTTTTAAGGCCTTACTCAAGGCTTTAAAAGTGTTGAGGAATATCACAAAGAGATGAAGGTAGCAATGATAAGAGCCAATGTGGAGGAGGATAGAGAGGCTATCATTGCATGGTTTCTTCATGGTTTGAACCATGACATTGCTAACATAGTGGAGCTTCAAAACTATATGGGACTTGAAGACATGGTACATATAGTAATGAAGGTGGAGAGGCAACTCAAGAGAAAGACCTCGTCCAAAGTGGTACATCAAAGAAGTTCTTCTTGGAAGAATAATTGGGATAAGAGACATGATTCAAGAGACTTCAAAGCTACTAAGAAGCTTATGGCCAAAATTTCCTCAAAGTAAAAAGGCAAAATGGAGGTGCCACAAAAGCAAAGAAACATCAAATGCTTGAAATGTTTGGGGCACGACCATTATGCTTATGAACGGCCTAACAAAAGGGTCAAAGTTGGAATTAGCTAATGAGCAAGAAAAGGATTAAGAAAGTCACAAGTCAAGTAGTAAAGAGAGCAATGGTGTGTTTGATGTGGTCGTTGAAGGTGAGTCACTAGTGATGAGGAGAACTTTGAATGCCCAAGTCAAGGAGGGAAAAGAAGAGCAAAGGGAGAACATCTTCTACACTAGATGCCATGTCCTAGGAAAAGTTTGCAATGTGATCATAGACGGGGAAGGTTGAGCAAATGTTGTTAGCACAATCTTGGTTGAAAAGTCAACCTTACCTCTCTAAGATCATGCCACTCCTCACAAGTTTCAATAGTTGAATGAAAGTGGGGAGGTAAAGGTCTCAAAACAAGTGCTAGTTTCATTCTCTATAGGGAGGCATTAGGATGAAATTTTATGTGATGTTGTTCCTATGCAAGTTGTCCATATATTGCTTGGTAGGCCATGATAATTTGATAGACATGTCATGCATGATGGCTACCTAAATCGATATAGCTTCAAGATGGACAACAAAATCATTAATCTTGTACACCTCACCCCTAAGCAAATTTTAAAAGACCAAATAAAAAGAGAGAAGAAAACTAGTGAAGAAAAAGGGAAAAAATAGTGGCAAAAGTGAGTTGAGAGAAGAGGAAAAACAAGAGAAGAGAAGATAGAGTGTTTTTCCTAATACTAGTGACATTAGGCAAGCCATGTATATGGATCGGCCTATGCTAGTTTTGATATGTAAGGGTGCTGTTTTAAATGATAACCTTGATACTAATATTTTACCTATGCCATTGAATCTATTTTGATGGAATTTCAAGAGGTGTTCCCCAAAAAAGTACCTTACAGTTTGCCACCATTAAGAAGGATAGAATACCAAATTGACTTCACTTTTGGAGTTCTCAAACCCAATTGGCCAGTATATAGGCAAGTTGAAGAGCTTATGGTAAAAGGATATTTTAGAGAAAACATGAGTCCTTTAATGTTAATGCTTCCTTTCATGTTTCTAATCTTTCTCTTTTTACAACAAGTCTTAAAAATTCGAGGTCAAATCTTTTCGAAAAGAGGGTAAAGGATGGAAACTTAAGAGATCACTCAAGGGGGGCATCAAGGGCTCTTGAATGAGCAAAATATTTCTCTATTTATTTCCTCTCATACTCTACCTCTTAGGATATTAATCAAGTTTAATTTAATGAATTAGCCTTATTTTGTGACTCGGTCATGATTTGGAGTTTAATTGAATTAATTGCTTAATGCTGGGGTTTCGATATTGTTTCAGATTTTGGGCTATAACTTGAGCTTCAGATGTCGAATTAGATTGATGGCTCTGTAACTTTTATGTTGAGGCTAGAGCCCAGTTTTGCCATTTGGACTCTTGAAATTTATTGTTAAATAGCCTTAGAGTTTCTGTTCAGAATTGACCTTATCATAATGTTTAGACTATTATTTTGTGTTATTTTATATGGGTCATATTTGAGGCCTTTTTGGTAATAATTTGGGGCTATTTTATGTCTTTTATTTTTGTAATTTGGTGGCTAATTTAAGACAATTTTTGGCTAGTTTTTGCACTGATTTTTTTATACCATATTAAAGTATTATTGTGGTTGATGTTTTGGACTAAACTCATTTATTTGTTTAGCTAGTTTTGTATGTTTATTTGTTTAGCTTGTGTAGAACTTTAAATCTAGCTTATAATTGAGCCTAATTACTATGAGGGGAGGCATGTTTCCTCATCATTTAGATTTTGATAATTGAGAATGGAAAAGTGTTCTTTTTGAATAAGTGCTCTCATAGGATTCTTGCTAGAACTTGAAGACTTATCAAAGAATTTTCTCTTTGGGCATCAATCTTTATCACTTATTACTCTCTTTCTATCTTTCTAAAGTGTGGCATGAGTATCCTTCTTTTTCTTTCAATTTTGGTGTTGAAACTACTGAATTGGAGATAGATCCATAGACATCTCCAAGGGAGATCACATTAATTTGGTATAAGATCTTTGGCTTTTTCAATTCAAGTGATATCTTTTCAATTTTTCCTTATTTTTGCTTCGATTTTCCTTCCAATTTCATGCTAAATGTCTCTGAATTTTTGTGTATATTTTTGAGTTCAATTACTTGATCAATTGATGTCCAATTGAGTGTACTTTGCTGCTAAACTTTTTACTTGACTTGCTTCGATTTCTGCTAGTTATTTAACTTCAATTTTTGCTTTTTTTTTTTACCTCAATTTTGTATAGAAAAATTTTGCGATTTATGTGAATGCCAAGTGTTTGATGTTAGCTTTATTTGAGTCAAATTTTTCTACTCTTTTCTTGTCCATTTCTATTTCATTTCTTTGCTTGATTTATTGAAGGTTCTGTTGAAATTTCTGCAGAATTTTCATCTTATTCTTGGTTGTATTTCAATTATTTGTTGATTTGTTTAAGTGTCCTTTTGCTTTGTTTTTGTGTGTCACTTAGTGTGGGACTGAATTATACTTTATTTGGTGTGATTTGGAGCCATTTCTTCCTTAATTGCATCACTTAATGCTTGTTGTCCCTTGTTTTCCTTTGTTTAGCCAAAACTTTGAGTTAATTTCTCCATATTTTTTTGCTGCTGTCTTAACTTAGTGTTGATTGTGTTTTGCACCTTAGACATTAATTTTGAATACATATAATTGAAAATTGATTTGTGCCAATTATGATTGAATTTAATTATCTTTGGCCTACTCAAAGTTGTGTTAAGTGCTTGAAAAATTAAAAAAAAAATCTAGATAGCAAAAAGAAGTGCTGAGAAAAATAAAAGAAAGGTGAAGAAATAATAGTGGAAAGGCAAAATTAAAGAAAAGAAAAGTGTTAAAATGAAAAACAAAAAAAGAAATAAAGAAAAACCAAGAAAGAATCAAAGAAAAGAGTAGCAAAAAAAATCACAAAAAGAAGAACAAGTGCTGTCCAACACGACAAAAAAATTTTGCAACTTTTTTAGTTTAGTTCTAGTCAATCTAATGAGTTATTTTAAGTCAATTTCCTTTGTAATTAATTTTTATTGGATTGCATGATCAAAATACTAGCTTAAAACTCTAAGTGTGGTGCAACTGCTTGATATTTTCCTCTATTTTTCCTTGGAATACCCTGAAAATTTTTTGCCATACCCAAAAAATTGTGGTGTTGGTTGAAACTTTCACTTTTCTGATATCCAATTCATTTTGTGTCTCTTGCCCATTCCTTGCTTCTTTATTCTTGTTAGTTCATGCTGCAATTTAGTGATTTAAGTGTTGTATGATTTTGATTACTACATTGTGTAAACTCCAAGATTTTATCACTTAATTCTCAAAGGACTCAAATAAGAGAGGACAATAATGGTAAAAGGCAAGTGTGTGTGAGCACAATAGAGGGTAAAAACCTAGTTGTGTGAACAAAATATGAGTGGAGTTCAAAAACACTTTTGATAATGTGATTTGGTGAGGTCCATATTTTCTTAAAATTTGTTTTGCAAAATTTATTTCTTGTTCAAAAATGGAAGGCGGTGGATCTCAACTCAATGAAGTCATGTTTATTTTTAGAGCCATGCAACAATAATTTGAAAAAGTAGATATGAAGATTGATTAACTTGGTGAAAGAATCACAGATATGGAGCATAGTAGACATTTCCATGAGAGAAAAACTAGAAGAACTTATGACCAACATAGAAGTAATTAAAAGGATTAGAGTTAAAAGAGAAGAAGATAAGTTGACCACTTCTCCCTATGAAACCAAATGGAGTGAAAGAAGAAGGGATAAAGGCACTTTAGAGAGAAGACATGAGAGACCTACAAAAGAAAGGGTGGATTCAAAACTTCATAATATCAAGATAACCATTCCATCTTTTCAAGGAAAAAGTGATCCAAAAGTCTATCTTAAATGGCAGAATAAAGTTGAGCTAGTTTTTTATTGTCATAACTATTGGAAGAAAAAAAAGTAAAATTGATTGTTGTGGAATATATTGATTATGCTATTATTTGGTGGAATCAACTTGTGCAAAGTAAAAAAGGGAACTTGGAAAAACCTGTGGCAACTTGGGAAGAGTTGATGACTATTATGAGAAAGAGATATACCCTTTTACATTATTATAAAGAGTTGTATCAAAAGCTTCCGGACCTTACTCAAGGTTCCAAAAGTATTGAAGACTATCATAAAGAGATGGAGGTGGCCATGATAAGAGCAAACGCGGTGAAGGATAGGGAGGCCACTATGCAGTTTCATCATAGATTGAATTATGACATTACTAACATAATTGAGCTACAACACTATGTGAAACTTGAAGACATGATTCACATGGCAATGAAAGTGGGGAAGCAACTCAAGAGAGAGACTTCTTTCAAGGTTGCACATCAATCAAGTTTTTTTTGGAAGGTTAATTGTGATAAAAGGCATGATTCAAGAGACTACCAAGCTACCGAAAGGACCATGGCTGGGAGTCCCTCAAAACTAGAGGGTGATGATGTTAAAGGAAAAAATAAAATAGAGGTACCACAAAAGCAAAAAAACATAAAATGCTTTAAATGTTTGGGGCTTGGCCATAATGCTTATGAATGCCCTAACTATTGGGTTTCATGCAACAAGCACAGCAGAATTTTAAATTTTTTGAAACCCAGCCAAGGATCTTTGTGTAGAATATAAACCAGTGGGTCCAGAAAATTATCTTATTGCATTTATTGCGAAATGCAGCAACACAGGTCACAACTCCTTATGGTGTTGCAGTTTGATCCGAAAAATAGGAACACAGTTGGTGAATCCTTCGTCCCCTATGATGTTGCGGCTTGATGCAAGGTTGCGAGATGATCCAAAATTACGGACAGAAAAGGTGTGATTGATGCAGAATCACAAACACAGAATAGCAGATCTGTGTCTCTACGGTATCCACATGCGAGCAAAACAAAACTTTGATTATATGGATGAAACTGCCTCACACATTATGCCTCTGCTAGGAAGTGTCTCTCTCTATTTTAGGATCTCTAAATGTTTTTCTAAAGAAAACTTTTTCCTTCAATTCTACTGCTCTCAATTAATGAATGTCATCTTCTATTTATCACGCCCCTTAGAGTTTTATTTATAGCTCTAGGGTTTAGTGAGAAAAAGACTTAAGCCCAGTCCAACTGAAAATCTTAGTCCTAATCCAACTGAGAGTCTTAGTCCAATAGAAAGTGTGAAAAAGATTTTGGGCTTAAGTTATTAAATTAGTCTAACTAACTTTAATAATTAAGCCCAATGTAATATAACATTAATAAAACCCAATGTAAT
>JANHAO010016456.1:0-14366 GCA_026873985.1 Saraca asoca
AAAGACATGTAGTAGTATGCATATCAACTTTTACCATCTCAAAGAATAGGAAACTAATTATTACTTAAATCCCTTTGGCCTGAAAGAATCAGTTCAACAACAATATTCCTAGAAAATTATAGGCAAACCTAAAATCAACTTTTACCAAGCTTCAAAATGCCATTCCTTTGTTGTTTTCCTGTTTTTGCATCTTGATCCTCCACTCCAGAACCTTAAATAATACTCAAGTAAAAACAATTTCAATCATAGGCAAACCTAGAAGCAAGAACTGCAAGTAAACTAAGCATACTGTTTATTCACCGAGGACTCAAAGTTGACGACGGAGGTAGTGGCGAGGTGATAGCGGTCCGTGAAATCGGCTACGAAAATGCTGAAGAGTGAAGAAGGCTTCGCAGCAGAAGATTCGCAAATCACAATCTCACTATCAATGCTTCGCAGAATCGCAAGACACAACAGATGCAGAAGAGCTGAAAAGGGTCGGTTGAGGGTTTGAAATACACAACTCAATCACTTAACGATTGAATCCATCAGTCTCTGATTCAGTTGCCAAACAACTCTAAAATTAAAAAAGACGGTCTCAAACTGCGACTGAATAAATTCAGTGGCTAAAGAATCCAGATACAATATAGCGACCGAAATTTTCGATTGCAAAAAATTTCTATAACTGATACAAAATTTTCGCAGTTGGCAACTACATGACTACCGAATAGCCACCAAAATTCTTGCCACTGAATAATTTCAATCGTTGTTTCAATCGCTAAGTTCTTAAACATATCATATTTTCTGTTCTTAACCAATTAATCGTAAAGTAGTCTCAATTCGATCGCCATTAAAAACTGAAAAAAATTTGTCGCTAGTTTTGGTCACTAAAATACTTCTTTTTTTTTGTGGTGCCAAGAGACTCAATATTGATAACAATAATATATTTGAAATTATTAATAAACTTTAAATTTCATTTAGCTTGATAACTCTAAACTCAAAATAGCACAAAAAAATTCTTTTTCATGTATAATTAAAATAAATATTAATATTTCATTATAGTTACAAAGAAATATAAATTTATTACAATTAAATGTAATTAATATTTTATTTTATAAATATGTTTAAATTATTTAATTACCATCTAATTGAAATAAAATAATTACAATAAATTTACCTTGTTCACATCATGAAAATATTATTTTTCTACTTATAAGTAAAATAAATATGTATTTTATTATAGTTTTGAAATAATTAAAAAATCATTTTTATTCTATAAATATATTTAAATTACTTAATAATTAATTAATTAATTAAACTAAAATAATTACAATTTTCTACATTAATCAATTAATCGAGATAAATGAAGGGTATTAATTGATATGATTTTAAGTAACTAGAGTGAAAAATGGAAATTGATAAAAAGTTAACGTAATATGATTTTAAATAATTCACATGATTAGATAAATAAGTAGGGCTTTTATTAAATTTAAAGAAAACTTGTGACAAATTTAATCCTAAACTCTAAAAGAATTAAAACTTGTATATCAGATTATCAAAAATTTAAATTAAGTCAATCATTTACTACATAATTTACCAATGGTTAACTATTATTTAAATGGGAAATGTAACTGCCAAAGACAATTAGAAGTTTCAACCTTACAAAATATTGTCAACCCATAAGAATTATGATACAGTCTCCGACTCTAAGCCAATGTTAATCTTAATTTTGTTACATGTATTTTATTAAACTATTTGTATATTTGTTGACTATTTATATATCATTATTTTTTTTATCTTTTAGGGGTAACCCTAGAATGTTAAATATTTTTAGCTTTTAGCACATATAATTTTTAAACAGATAAAATTAATTCAGCACTGCATTTCCAAATTAAAAATTTTCAACGTTTAAGTTCTTGGAAAGCTAAATCCGTCTAATTCTTACTAAATCAGTCATTGAAGCCATTCCATCCAGTTAGTATTTGTGAAAATGTTGAGAAAAAATCTCGAGATATTTTTTATGGAGCTCCTCAGCAGCAACTAAACGAATCCGTCTTTTTAATTGGGTAGACTAAAAAGATCAGGTGGTGTGGGTCTCAGACACATTAGGGATGTTAATAAGGCTTTTATGACCAAAATTGGATGGGGCCTTATTAATAACAAGGATAACTTATGGGCTAGAGTTTTGAGTGCAAAATATCGGCGTGGGCCTAATATTATCTCTCAAATCTGAAATTCTTCAAGCAAGTCCAATCTCTGGAACGGAGTTGTTCTGCTCTACTTGCTTTACGTGACTGTCCTGTGGTTACCAAAACTTGGCTGCGCACTGTGCATGCGAGATTTTGACCCAGTTATTACTCTCTAGATTATCTCATTAAGAATGGGGCAGAGAGAAAGACCTGACTTGGCATGTTTTGTTTGCTGTGGCTGTTCATTTCATTTGGATTAGCAGGAATAAAAAGATATTTGATGATGTTTATACCGCCGAAGCAGATCCTGTCACGATCATTCTAGTTAAAATTACGGAAATCATTCGGGCAAAAAGAATTGAAGGATTTCATAAAATCTTTCTTCTACTGCAATTGAAAGAATGGTGGGATGGACTTTTCCTAGTCCAATTTTTTTTAAGCTGAATGTGGACGGATTAGTGGTTGGGACAGACTTTCAAGCTCGTTGTGGCGTTGTTCTTGGTGATAATGCAGGGAAATTTTTGGGAGGTTTCGCTCGGAATTTGTACATATTTTCCATTATGGAACCTAAGCTTTGGGGATTATTGACGGTATCCGTTTAGCTTGGGAGGTGGGAATTTAGAAGTTGAATCCGACTCTACAGCGATCATCCAAGCTGTAAATTCACATTCGGAAGATAATCATGGTTATGCTCAGTTGATCTTTCTCGTTCGTCAGTATTTGAATCGTGATTGGAAGGTGGTTTTGAAACACTCAGAGAAGGGAATAGAGCTGCAGATTTCATGGCTAATTTGGGACATTCTGTTGCGCACCAACTTGAACCGACTACTTTGATTGCGTCTCTCCACAACCACTCTAAGCTGTATTGTAGTTTTATATTGGATTCGTTAAACAATAAACAATGCTATGAGCATCGCATCATATTCAACACGACAGATGGACTGAACTAAATAAACTGTTGGCTTTCTTTCATTTTAGAACCACCAAGATCTTTAAACCCAATATCCAATAGGGTAAAAAGTTGCATAATCACCTTTGTAAAGGCCAATCTATCAAAGCATATTTTTCGCTCACAGACCCACCAATTGAAAGCAAAATAAAGTATCATACAATACAACAAAGAAATCCTACAATTCTGTTCCGCTTTATTTGTTCTCTGTGTTCGTGCGGAAGTAGATGGAGACAAGGATTATTTTCCCTTTCCAGATCGCGCACAGTTAGAATGGTAGAATCAAATTGACAAAGCAGAGAAAGTAAAGACAGAACAAAAAGAAATCCAAAAACCATCAAACAAACAAATTAACAGACTTGATACGAGATGAAGGATAAGTCACAAAGAGTTCACCAGAGATTGATAATACGCAAAACTAAAGGGGGATCTAATCAATACAATTACAAGTCTAGTACAGCGATAGGGGGAGTGAGTGTTTACAGTGAGTTTACCCAGTGTAAATGTGAACACCGATGGCAATAAGGAAGATGGTGATGAGGCCGAAGTAGATGATGGCATGGACTAAAATAGATGCGCCGCTTGTATGCATATTCCCAAACTCAACCACTTTGCCCCTTCCTGGTATCTGAAACAATAGTCCCGGGCAGAGCAGCACGAACAGCACCACCGCTATCACCACTGGCCCCCAATCTGCCATTTTCGCGAAGGATCTGAGAAGAAGAGGTTGTGTTCGGAAGCAAATAAAGGAACTGGGTAAAGGAATGATTCACAGATGAGATATGAGACGTTGGGGACACAAATGGACATTAATTAAATTCAGATTTAGTTATTCGCAAACTTGTCCACATGGTTTCATCATAATTTTTAATTGGATGTTTGTAATTTAAAAACTTTTATATGTTATATATTTTTTTAGATTTTGTTAACAACTATGGGTTGTTTAATTGAAGAATGTTAAAGATATATAATAGAATCAAAAATTAATTTTTTATTAAATATTTGATTCACATATAATAAAATCTATTATTATTATTTGAGTTAAGAAATTCTTCCTATTTGAAAACTTTCTTTTAATTAAAGCGTCAAAATACATTATCCTTTGAAAAAAATAATAATAATCTTTCTCAATTTTCATAAAATTCACACTATTACACATTATTGTTGATTATTGTCTACTATTTTCTTTTATCGTTAATCATCACTCACCATCATTAACTATCACTCACAATCTACGATATACCGACACTTCATATAACAGTCGTATCTACGTGTCAGAAACGTTTCCGACACCGACACTCATCGACACCAATACGAAACATGTCGGGGCCGGGTCCGTAATTTCAAAAAGTTCGGACACCCATTCCTTATTTCAACACGAGTGTCAAGCTTGATTTCGGGATCGTGTCCGTAATTTTAAAAAGTTCGGACATGCATTTCCTATTTTAACACGCATGTTGAGCTCGATTTCTAACTTATTTTTTGTGATACCCTATTATTTAATATTATGAGTACTTATTTTCATATGAAAAAATAATAATTATAATATATATATACAAATAAGCACAATATTTTTTAATATTTACAAATGTACCCTAATATTTTTATTATTACTCGTATTCCCCACGTGTCGGCGTCCTATATTTTTTGAAAATGTTGTATCCTCGTGTCCTGTATTGGTGTCCATGCAACATAACTCACAATTATCTTTCGTTATTAGCCATTATCCATCATCATCTTCTATCATTGTTCACCACCTATTATCGTTAACCATTACTTACCACAACCTATTATCCTTGACTATCACCCATTATCACTTATTATCGTTAACCACCGCTCACCACTACCTTTCATTGTTGGCCATTTCTCATTGACACCCTTCTCCATGGATTGCCACCCAACATCATCTTCTGCCATTGAGCACTACTCACCATTATCTTTTACTGTTGGCCACCACCTATTGTCACTACTATCATTGACCACTACTCACCGCTACATTCTGTCATTGACTACCGCCTACCCTTATAACATTTATTGATCACTGCTTACAACTACTACCTTCATTGGTCATTACGTACCTTTGTTATCTACCATCACCTTTTGCTGTTAACTACCATCCATCATCACCTTCCCTGGTTGACTACTATCCACCACTATTACCATTGTTGACCACTACTCACAATCATCTTCCACCGTTGACCATTATTCATCATTATATTTCGTCATTGACTATTATCTACTACCACATTTCATTGTTGATTATCACCATCTATTGTTATTTATTGCTAATAACCATAATCTATTATTACCTATTGTTATAGGCCACCGTCTACTATTACTTATTATCGTTGACTACTGTTCATTATCACCTATCATCCTTGACCATTAACCACTATCATCTACTACCATTGACTATCTTCATTTATCATATACCATCATTGACTACTATCTACCATTACTTACCATTATTGATTATCATTAATTATCATCGATCATCATCCAATCAAATAACAAGAAAGGGAATCATAATTTCATTTTCTCGTTAAATCAAATAAATAAAAAAATAACTTTTAATATTATTTTTACTTTTCTTTATTTGATTGTATTTTTTTTTATTTTCACATGTTAAACCAAACGATTTTTTAATATACATAAACATCATTTTTTTAGTAGTTTAACAATGATTAGTGTAGAATTTTCATATAATTTTTATTTATATTTAAATGATAAATACTTTTAAAAAATTAAGATATTTTATAAAATTATTTTATTTTTAAAGAAAAATAAATTATTTATCTCTTATTCTATAAATTATTAATTAATTATTATTTATGTAAGTTAATTATTAATTATATCTAATAAAAAATATAAAAATATCCTATTAAAATTAAAAATAAATATAAAAATTTAATTTAAAAAAATTAAATTATGAAATTTTAATTAAAAATTAAATAAAATTACATTAAAAAAAATTTAACCTTGGTTAGGACGAGAGCGATGCTTGTCGTGATTGATGTGAAATGTGGCATTTGCTCCGCCCAACGTGTCATCTGCTTCTTTCTGTCAATTCAACGGCGCTGGTTGCCTTTGCTCCCCCACTCTTCCTTCTTGGTATAGGGTTGCATTTTTAGATGCTTTTTGGAATTTGCACCTTTTCTTTTTACTCTGCTTTTTCTGATGCAACCGTCCAACTTAGGTCCGTTTTGTTTTTTGCGTACTAAGATATTATTTTATTCTTTCGTCCATTCAATGTTTTTAAATTTAGTTTTTATTTATTTCTTTTTACAGGATAAACAGAGTACAAAGAGAATAATCCTAATCTAACACGAACGAAGGAAAGCCTAACACAACTTGAAACAAAGGACAAAAAGATCACAATATATCAAAGAAAAGCATTAAACCCAATCAATTTTCGAGGATTGAACTTGGCTTGTGACTTCTTAAAGAAGTTACGATTGGCAGTGCGATCTATGTACGAAAAACTTACAGCAACGGTGATAAAGAGTACCAGTAGAGATAAAGATGATGTCGTATTGTTGATTAAATTTCCAGTAATGAATTGCTTATCCGGAGGATTGTTGGAAAACTCTGTAATAAAATTTTTAATTTCTTCAAAAATAGTTTTTTATGCATTTTTGGAGCCCGCAAACCATCATCCTCCATGACTACGGATGAGAGACAAAAGATCCAATTATATCTTTGCTTGTAATTGATACTTGTCCAAATCTTGTTAAGCAACCTTATATTCAAGCCTATGATACACCAAATTAATATTAAGATTCTACATTTTTTTATCTAAATAGGTGAAGGCAAATTAATAGTATGTTTAACTCAAAAATCACATGATGGAGTCAAATTTTATTAAAACGTGAAAAAGGCTTCTTTAGGACGTTACAAATAGAAGAAACAGTGTTAGAGATTATCAATTAAGGCTTTCACAAGTCTTTCCCAATTTTCGTAAATATAACAAGCATGATATAACCGACAACAAAATGAGTAAAAGCCCCAAAGTGCTCAACAGAAACCAACTTATTCAAATTGTCACCAAACATATTTTAATTACACCGTCGTTGGAGGATTTTTGCTTGACTTTTCCATTGTAAGATTTTAAATCTGTTAGATCACCAGTAAGCTTATTCATCCTAGTGCTCAAATTGCTAACTTGGTATTTCAATATCTCACTTCTGGATTTTAATTCCCGAATCTAAGATTCCAATTCCATGGCTTTCTTGATTGTAACTTGTCCTCCTTTATTTTCAATGTTACGAATCATGTTCTTATTATATCTTTTATTCAAAACAACTGTCAATATATATATATATATATATATATATATATATAAACCACCGCCTCTGTATGCATCATTCAGATATATAAGTTGGAGGCGAACTTATGAAAACAATCACTCTCAAGTTACTCTAATTATGAAATTAAAGTGAACGTTGTATTCCTATGTTCATTATAAAATGGTTGCTCAAACCTAAGACTTAAAATGCCGCTTTAATTTATTTTCTGTTTCATAATCATTCCTATTTATCAGTCTTAGAACTAAAGCCTTTTGACAAAAATCAGTTCTTAAATCCTAGATTATTTGATTGACTTCTCACCCTTAAAATCCTCAAACGGCCAAAGCACAACAATAGAAGCAATCAGATTAGGCGAATTCAAACATTCTATACCAAAGAGTCTTTTATAAAACCTGAAACGTGGCCTTCCAGATTCACAACCTACAAATAAAATGTGGCCTATAATTTGCAAGTAACGTTCATGTGACTTGTGTGAAGTGCCTGTGATATGTGGCACACCATGAATCGTGAAGATAGTCCTCACCATGGGTGTCTATTCATGTTCGACCTATTAGGATGGCTGTTGCATAAGCTGTTAGGAGCGCGAGGGTCACTATTTGATGGGTCACACCACGTAGTCCCTTAAGAGATCTTTTTCTAATCAGATCTTCAATTGCATCCTTGAGAGACCTATACTTGGAGGTGTTATGCTCGATGTCATTATGATGGGCATAGAACCTGCTAGCATCCTTGTACTTATGTGGGGTCTTCAAGGGTTTAGGCTATCCAAAATCCTCCCTATGCCTTTTCATCGCGTATATCCTCTCTAGGGTGTCAGATAAGATACTATAATTGTCATGGCAATCTTGAGGCTCAGGTCGCTCCCTCTTAGCTTTCTTGGCAGGTTGAACTTCGGCTCCATCGTTATAGCCCATTTTGCCTTTCCTGTGATTGCTCCCTCTGTTGTTTTGACTGAAAGCGGAGCTACTTGTCTTATTCCTCTATCCGAGCTTCTTTGAACCGAATGTCTCCTTCCATCTGACCTCCTTAGCAGCTTGCTTATAGAATTCTCCCAGATCTCTTACTAGGGATTTGTATATGCTTTTATATAGTTTTCTATCTTTACGAAGCCCTACGGAAATCATCATTAGGATACTATCGTTGGAGGGGCTTTCTACGTTGTTAACCTCATTGCAGAATCTTGTAATATAATCCTTCAACAATTCATCCTTCTGCTGAAAAATTGTTGCAAGGTGACAAGACAGCATGAGTTGCCTCCTTCAAGCTCTGTATTGATCAATAAATCTTTTCTGACACTCTTCTCAACTATTAATACTGCAAACTGGAATGTTCTTGAACTACGCTCGGGGGACATATATGAGAATAGCTGGAAAGACATAGCATTTGACCAAAGGGTGCGCTGTTTGAAGGTCCATCTAGATGTTGAAGGCATCCAAATGGTCATATAGATCACTTCTCCCATTGTACAGTGGGATGGCAAGAACTTGGAATCGATGAGGGAGAAGTTCTGTCTCAATCTCCTTGGAAAATTAGGTCCTTTCCTCATAACTATTTGACTGGTCTCGAGCTGAGGGATGTTTTTTTAATCATTATACCTTCTATAATAGCTCCTCTATCAGTAAGGCCTGCACCTTAAATCGTCGACCTTTGGTACTGTCATAACCTATAATAAATGCTTTACGGGTAACAAATACTGGGCAAATCACTGTCAAATTGTTGGTGGCTGATGTATCAATTTTGGGGGCTAACTTATTGGTTGGAAATATATGCATCTAGGTGTTGACTGGTCTTTATAATTCCATACTTATCCCCGAAGGAACTCGTTCGGTGGCTTAAACTCGTCTTGCGACCTAAGCTCGTGTTGGGCGAGCTACCTGCAAGTCCAGCGATCTCACTCCGAAGGGCATTAGGCCCTTCTCTGCCAAACTGGTCCATTGGGCCTTTGTTAACTCATCCCGTCTTGGTCTAGACATACCCACAATATAAGGAAACTAAAATTATTGAACTTAAAAGAAATGAAAAAGTTAAACTGAGATTAAAAGACAAAAAGAAAACAAAAGCTAATCGAAATTTAAAAACCAAAGCTCATTGTTGCTTAACCTTTCATGGAAAAAGTTGCTAAGCATAGGGTAAGGATTCATGTGACTAAAGGGAAAAGGGGATTAAAGCATATAGGATGGGGTTGTTGAAACAATTACAACCATCAAAATTTTCAAATTTAATCACATTCTACAGCATGTATATATGTAAAATAACAAATCTAATAATTGAACACCTATTTGGTGATAATTCAATATTCATAATTATTATAAATGATCTCTATCTATGATCACATGTAAGAGAAAGGAAAGAACAAAAAAAAAAGGATGAGAGAAGATGTGAACTCTTCTCTACCCTAAACCTCCTCATTAGGTTAGAGTTTGTTATTTCAATAAGGCAAAACAGTAATATATAGGGTGAGAGTAGGGACCTCTCCTTGTGAAAACGAATTGGGCTAATCTTTCCATTATCAGTAGCCTAACAAATAAAACTTACATAATAATAGATCCACAGATAGTCTAAGTGTCACACTAAAGCCTAATAACAAATATGATCACACATTTGAGTTGAAAACAAATAATATTATTTGACATTTGGTAATCCAACATATAATAAATTGATTAACTATGCTAATCTAAAATATTATTCTGACAAGCTTCCACTTTGATAGCATAGATTAGGAAAAATAATATCATGGATTACAATAACAATAATAAATGTCAAATAATAATTTCGCACTATATAACTATCGGTTGATAATAAGATCATAAGTCTTTAAAATGCGAATAATCACATCTAATAGGGATACTAATGTCACACATACTAAGACCTATACCTCTATGACCAATTGCAAAGTGGATATGGAGAACAAAGAATTACAAAACAAAAAATGTGATTAGATGTAAATCTCACCAAAATGTTTCCAGCATCTGCCTAATATGCATTACCGAGACTCTACAACATATCTTAGCACAACAAAATTGAGAGTAGATCAAAATGTCTCTATACTATAATTAAGTAGTATGCCATAAATTTCATTATAGTTATGCTCAGTAACAACATATGGCAATGAAATGTTATTGTGACAACATTAGTCATTCATATATACTTCCATTAATCCACAATATCACAAAGCTGAACTAACCTCATTTGAGCTGATAGTGCTCTAAATGATAAATAAACCTACTCATAAGTGGGTATATATGTCATGGCTATCAATATAATATAATTATCACATATGCAATTCTACTAACACAATATATCATAAGGCAAAACAATCCCATTTGAGTCAACAGTACTCCAAATGGTATAAGCCTTTTAGTAGTAGAGTTTCAGAGCCATTTAAGATAGATATAAAACTTATCAAATTTTTTCTCCAACAAAATCAATACATACGAGAGAAACAAGCAATAATAGAGTTACTGTTATCACAATATAAACATATAGCGATAAGCTCTCAAGCGCTAAGACTTAATTCAAATTGTTGCCCTGCAAAAAAAACATCAAACTTTGTTATTAATGCTGAGGTAACTAAGAATGTTTATTCAACGTTAATAATAAATAACACATCCTACTATCACAACCATATATTTATAAAAGATTGATATACTGATAACTTTAATATAGTTATTTCACTACATAACGTCAATCATCTACAATGAGTGGGTAACGTCTTACTAAGGTAACTATGAATGTTTATTTGATATTAGTAACAAAATAGTACCTTATATTGTCATAAACACATATCCACAATGGATGAATAATTGATAGGTTAAACACAATTAGGACTTCCCTTTTAATAGGGACTCAACCCTCACTTCAAAACAACTTAAGTATAAACAAAATATATATGAGCATAAATATGTATATGATACTTGAGTACATAATTATATCATTAACAACATAAATACATGCGAGTAATCACACTTTATTATTTTACTACCATTACAAGGAAATAACAATAATTGAGTCTACAACTTTTTTTTAATATATATATTGTGAACATGATTTTTTTTTTAAAGATCTCATAATTATATCAAACAATGTTATACCGATAAGGCATGTAGATTTTTTATATAATTTGTAAATCTCTCTCTCTCTCTTTCTTTCTCTCTCTCTCATACATACACACACACACACACACACACACACATATATATATATATATATATATATGATTAGAAATTTTCTCTATATATAAAATAATTTTTACTTTAGTTTATCATGATTGGCCTCATGATAAGTGGACACACAACCAATCAAAACCCGTATATACTGGATTGTCATTAAATATCTATCAAATCACTTGTCAATTTTAACAAAACAATTAACAAGCAAAAATTCAAGAAAATTTAAATATTAACATTAATTGTACCAAAATAATGTAATTTAACAATTCATCGATTTTAAAAACTTGATAAATTAACATTTTTAGTTGAATATTGTAATTATAAATTAATATAACTAAAACGTCAATATCATATATCAACCTCTTACACAATATTTTTAAATAAAAGCTATCATGGACAAAAACATGATTATAATTAATTTCACGGTAAATGGATACACAATCATAATAAAATATTAATTATAATTAAATTATGATAGTAAAAAATAATTTTAGAGACTCATAATTCTCATAACTGGTCCCATAAAAAATAATAGCAGAAATTAATCTCATAAACATAAAAGAGCATGAGGAATTTTATCAAAACATATTCATTATGAATGTTCATGATGCATATAAATGCAATCATGCTACATGTTTTCTCATAATAAATATGCAATTTTCACTTACCTATTATTCATTGTAATATCACCTAAGGGTCCCAAATTACAATGAATAAGTAAATCGATTAAAACAGTTATATATTCTCAAATCTAATACTAATAGAGCATTTAAGATTATAGGACATAATATAAGATCAAATATTATACTTTTAAAATTTAATACTAATAGGGTATTTAAAATTATAGAACCACAATATCCAATCTACTATTTATATTATGATAAAAATATATTAATAATGTCATATTGATATAGTGAGTGGGCTATCAATATATTACTTTCCAACAAACAGTTTGTCATTTGATTACCATAAAATGTAACTAATCTCAAGTTTTCAATTATATGATTATAATGTAAATGACAATAGATTCTCAAATAAAAAAAATTTTTCATAAACATATTATCTCAGTAAATAAATAGTATAAAAAAGAAAGTATGATAAATATGTTGTGTATGGTATAAAATTTTCAATAGAAAATTCGAAGAGTACAATAAGTGGGTCCTCAATTATGCAAACTTTACATTATAAAATTTTAATAATAATTGTATAAAACAAAAAAATAGTTCATAGAAATTTTGTCATTTACTTTTAAAGTTAGAATGCATTATATAATATTTTACAACCATCATATGTGGAGCTTCCTATTAGTTTATTTAAATGTGTATCCTTACATGTCATTAATGACTTATCCATATAACTCAATTTGAATTTCTCAAAAATAATTTTATGCAAATTTTCATGTCACATCAACTCATAAGAGACGATATTAGAATTTTATATCAAATCATACTCAGCAACGTAAATATATATAATGCAATTTTATTACACAATAATTTTTTATTTGATTAATCCAACATAATTTAAGCAAAATCTTCTTACGAAAAAATAATACAAATTGACATCAAAATCTTATAAAAATGAGCAAATTATTTGGCCATCTACGTAGAGAAGTTCATTACTTCATTATACCCATTCACATAAACGTAAAAGAAGTCCATGAGAAATCGGCAATAAAAAAAATGCCAATAATTATAGCCTTGGTATAATTAGAGAAAACATTTGCCAAATAGGTTTGCAAATCAAGTTAGAAACCTAATTTTAATGAGAACATAGAATGCTTCACAATCTAGCTTTCATTGAATTTTTTTTTCTCATAAAATTCATGTATGAATCTTATTTAACAAAAATTCTCATAGTCAAATAAGACAAGATTTCATATGCGTTATTGCTAAAACCAAAAAGAAGCAATTAAATCAAATCATAATATACAATATTAAAATGTTATATTTCATCATTTGTTTAAAATATACACATAATTGATAATTTAATTTACATAATATTTTATATAATTAAATCCAAAATTAATATAATTTCAATTATACGGAACTAATCAATTGTAATTTTGGTAAGAAATTATCACATAAATATGTTCTTGTACAACTGATTAAAAAAATATATGTAGAGAACACAATTTAAAATTAAGAAGATATGAAACTCATGTAAATAGATAAAATTGGCTCACGTAAATAGCCACAAAAAAAATTCATGGCATAATAATTAGATGGCAAAAAATATTTGTTCACATAAATTAGAAAGATCACATAATTTGCTTCTTATCTCCATCCTAACTTGGAGATAGTACAATTAGAATTAATTATAGTGTTTACATCTAACTTGAATACTTAATGAATTTGGTGAACCCATAAAAACAAATAATGAAAGACAAACAAAGGAACCTTAAGATTAGCTTCCAAATTGAATCACCAAAGATGATAAAATATATTGCACCTTATGATAAAAAAAAAATCCAGTTGAACTCTTAATTATACATTCCAAAGTATTGTCTGAAACAAGTAAAATACAATCTCATGAATTACAATAAACAATTGAGAATAAATCAACAAATTAATGAAATAGGTCAATTATTAATTTACTCAAACAATAATGCAAATTTGGCATAACAAATAAAATCTCATATGGGATACTAAGGGCCTATTTAGAAGTGTTTTCAGGTATTTTTGTTTTATTGTTTTTTAAAAACAGTTTCTAAAAACAGTTTTTCTAGAACTAAAAAACAAAAAACTTGTTTGGATGTAAATTTTGAAAACAGGTG
>JANHAO010016457.1:0-14368 GCA_026873985.1 Saraca asoca
AGCCACAATTAAGCTTTAAACATCAGCAAACAAACAATATCAATTCAACTCAATTCCTCCATTAATAAATCTAAAATTTTCATAAACAAAAAAACAACACTACTTTAAACAAAATAATAAAATAACTAATAACAGATTGATATATAAAAAATCACTCTCAAGCTTCAAAAATTTAAGTCTAGAAATTATCAAGATATTATCACTAGAATGTGGAGGATTAGAATCATTGATGGTTGACTGAATCTTCTCGTAACACTACCTTCTTCAATCAATAGCTTCAAGAGAAGGAAGAGACAAAATTAAAACAAAACAATTTATGACAATATTCTAATTCAGTAAGGAAGTTTGAGCTTTATCCATGTGTGAGCCCACAGAAGTGAAGATGCAGAACCATTTTAAATATACTATTTGAAAGCATTATTAATTTACTAATACTATAGAATTGTTTATGATACATGTATAAGTTCATCATACGATTAATTAAATAGGATAAAACTATAGCCAAGAGCATAGCTTCTCAAAGCATGTGACTATATCTACACATACAGTCCGTCTTGTGACTGCTAACCAAAACAGATTGCAATAATGATTGCTAGGTAAACGAGAGTTTCATGTTTTAAAGTATCTTAAGCATGCAAAACACAGAGAGTTCATTTATCCTTGATTCTTCAAGTGACATCATGCACCTATAAAAACTTGGTCAATTGATATCAGGAGGCATTATATCAAATAGCTTGAAGGCAATTCAGTATGATTACTTTACAAATTATCCAAATACAACCACTTGGGGAACATATTCAAATTCCCTTGTAATTTGGAAATTGAAATAAGCAGAAATGCAGAAAATTGAAGAAATCTAGGAACATAATTAGAAAATGCATAGATAAAAGCAAAATGTAGCATAATTCCACCCAATGAAACAAATAAAACTTGAAGTTGTGATAGTAAACTTACTACCAATACAGTTTTTATTTCTCAACTCCAAGGAAGTCATGTATGTTTGAGCAACTGTAAATCTAAAATTTTGCAATAATAAACACTTTACTCACCTTGAAATCATCTAAAAGTCCCTTTATAAGTTGATGCTCATGAGCTCATGGCTTTCTTAAGTGGTGAAGCAATTCCAAAAAAGAGCTAAAAATAAAGAAAAAGTATATATGAGAGATAATTAATCAGACCAAAAATTCATCAACTAAAAACTATATTAAAACAAGCATACAACAGAAAAAAAAATAAAAAAAGAATACATTGAAAACAAATTCATAAATATGACAGAATTAACACCAAAGTATCTTCCTTCAAGCTTTCAATAAAATAATTTATAGGTGAGCAACAAAATTTAAGAATAGAAAGATCCAGATATAGCTAAAAGGAAATGACTTTCATTTGGACATTTTATCAAGCATTTGTTGTGATCTCCAAAAAAAAAAAAATGAAGTAAAAAGTTTGTAAGAATTGCATTTAAATCTCTACGGAAGAACAGAATAGCAAAAGTAAACAAAAGAAAATTTCATTTGATAGAAGAATCAATAGCAGAAACATAAGGGAAAATGGGAATTTTTACGCATTCTCACATACTAATCAGCCTATAATTTGAATGAAGCAGAAACAACACAAAAGGATAAAAATGGAATTGACATTTGGATCACATACATACTAAGAATAAGAAAATAATAATAATAAAACAAAGTAAAAACAGCTCAAAAATATAAAGAAGACAAACGCTTTGCAGAAAATGAAGCCAACGACAGTGGCACTGCTCAAGCAAACAAAAAATCTGTCGATTTGTGAATTCAAATCCCTTGAAAAGGCCAAAGGCTTTCAAGGGGAAATGACAATTTAGCCAAGACACACCAACGTTGTCTTGTGTGCAGTTTGTTCAAGAAATCTATATGCTTAAAAATTAATCTAACATCTGTTGTTAGTAGAAGTTAATTTCATAAAATTTTGAAAAAAAAAATATTTTGACTTCTTTTAAAATATATATAAAAAAAAAATCTTAGGTTTTCTCTTTATTTTTAAAAGCTACACAAAATTTCCTCACACAGTACATTCGTTACACTTCTCCTTAATTTAATATTTTTCATCTTTCTGCCATTAACTTATCTGTTAGTGGGTGATCAAAGGACACTCTTGACCAAAAAAAGTCAATTTGTCCTTATTTTATTACATAAACATATGATTTCTTTTTAGAAGTATTTTTTTATTTTGTTTTTATTTGTTATGTCTTGTAGTTGTCATTTTATATATAATTGTAATGGTTTTGCATTATATTTATGTAATCTTTTCTTTTTATTTCAATTTTCAAATTATAATAAGTCCAATATATTGAAATTGGTAAAAAAAAAAAAAAGGGGGTATTTTAATATGAAAATTATTCTTTCATTAATAAAAAATATAATAACTTATAATAATTGTCCCTCTATTTTTTCTTATTTTCCAACTAAAAATGTTTTTAGTTTACTCTGATTTGTCCATAACTCTGAGATGACTTTAGAGAGTATTATGATCCTTAATTAATTATTAAAATATAAGATTGAATAAGAAAATTAAAAGCTAGCCAATAGAAAATATTACAGGTTTTGAGATATACATACGATTAAATGATATTTATACATCAATTTTTTAAAATTATATTTTATTTCATTTTGCAAACATTTATAATAATGAGGGCAATTATATGGTACAAAACAGGGAATTTGTTGTATCACTTGCATCTAAACACATATGGATAAATCTTGCACTAAAATTTAAGTTATTTTATGAGCCATTGAATTATGTAAATGACTTATCAAGTTAAAAGAAAATTTGAAGAGGATTTTATTGACTACAAAATAGTTGATATTTTTTCCTTGGATTAAGAAAATAGAGTTAGAGTATTTGGGAATTGAATTTGGTGCCAAACTTTCCTGATTTTTTATAATTATAAGAAAATGAAGTTTTCCAAGCTCTGTGGCTCTTCATTGTTCCATCTCCTGCTAACAAAAAAAAAAAATATAAAGGATACTATAGCAGTTTTCTCAATTTGACTAAAACTAACATATTCTTGGTCAATGTCTCAGTTTAGTCTATAATGTATATCTAATAAGTGAGGCAAATTCATATATTGAAAACAAGTCATGAATAAGGTTTGGAACAAACTTTTTTATGTTTCAAAAGAAATATATATAAATTGATGGTCAAAAAGTTTTTCTATTCAAGATTAACCAAATTTTAAATCTTTGTCGAATCATTAGTTGTCAATTTAGGTGGCAAAAGAATTTGTTCCTCTTTTGATTATTTTAGATTCAAAACCAGTGGGAGACTTTACAAATGTAAAATTTCTATGACGTCACCAGGCCCGTAAAATTTAAAAAAAACATATGCACTGACTCTCATGCTACATTTTCAGTACCATCATTACGGATTGCCGTCAGCCCATGTTGGGTGGGCCGCCGTAACACATTTCACTGAAGCCCAGTAACCAAAGCCCAAAGTTATCGATGCGAGGGCTGTGAAGGTCTAGTTTTGGGCTCTGTACCCCACCTTTGATTTTCAATAAATGAAAAGGCCATAGCCGTACGACCTTTGTATTTCCAGATTTTTTGATAGAAGATCCCATTAAAACCATCTAGACCAGGGGATTTTAGGGGCCCAAGGTCAAATACTGCTATCTTGACTTCATGTTCAAGCATTGGACTCATCAGGTTGGTATCGCATTCATCATTTATCATCATTATTGCCCTTTAAACACATTTTTTTTTCCCAGCCCTCCATTGAATTGTAGTAGTATGAAAAAATTTAGAATTTTCATTTCCTACCTCAACCATTTAATTCTAGACTACATATCCCAAAATTTTTCCTCGAGACAACAATTGACTTAATTTATTTGTCAATGAGGCTATCTTAACCATAGGAGTTTAGAAGGTTAGAATATTCTATAACTCATTTATTCTCTGCTTAATTGTGTCAATTTCTATATCTACCTTCTTGAAAGTTGTCTTACTCCAACTTCTTAACATCTTTATACAATTATCCAGCTTATGCTAAATTGGTATATCATCACCACTACTCCCCTAAGCTTCTTGAATTATCTGATAACATTCAGCTTCTAGCCAAAAAATCTCTAATCTGAAAGAAGGGCTTGCTTTTCTGACATTTGGGTTTATATTGATAATAAGAGGGCTATGATTAGAACCCCTAGCCAGAGGGATGAAAACTCTAACATTTGGAACTTGCCTTTTCCAACCCTAATTAACCAACACCCTATCTAATCTCTCTTTCACTACCTTGCCCTATTCTTCCTATTCCACCAGGTGTACTAGCATCCACTAGACTCTAGTTTCATCAATTTTGTGTCATTAACAAAGTCTTTGAACATGTTAATGTGATAGATATTAGGAGGACCAATCCCATCTTCCTCTGCAAGATTCAAAAATTCATTAAAATCTCCTATACAAATTTATGAACCCCTAATGTGATTTGACAACTCCACAAGAATTTCCTATAATCTCTTTTTTCTATTTATATCAGTTAGAGCATACATTGAAATTGATAAATATAATTTATACATATTTTATATCCTTTTTGTACTTAATCTTTTATCATATTTAAATGCTTAATTGAATATTTATGATTGATTTTGTAGTTTAGTCAGGTTTTGTGTTTAATTGAATTAATTCAATAATTTGGCACTATTTCAAATTTTTCATTGTATATTGAGTTCTGGCATTCAATTTTGGGTGATTCTTATATCTGTAAAAAATTAAGAGGATGCTTTACAAATATTATGAGAGTCTAAAGCCCAATTCAGCCATTTTGAAGGTCAAAGTAAGCTCAGAAGTCAAAATAGAGTGATATCCTACTGGCCCAAACCAATTTTAGTATTTTGATTATAACTTGAGTTCTAACCCTCATTTCAGTGCAAACCTAAA
This sequence comes from Saraca asoca, assembly GCA_026873985.1. NCBI lineage: Eukaryota > Viridiplantae > Streptophyta > Magnoliopsida > Fabales > Fabaceae > Saraca > Saraca asoca. The sequence continues at coordinate 4,914 of JANHAO010016457.1, forward strand.
CCTATAAGATAACTAAGATACATTCCTACATCTTTCTTGAAGGGCTTGAGTTGAAATTATACCGTTTTCATTAAGTTTCAAGGTTGTAGATCTAAGTGAAAATTTCTATTATGGGTTAGACTACTTTGCAAGACTATTTTAGTTTTTATCCCACAAGTTAAGTTACAAATTGAATTTTTGAGTAAGGTTAAAGCCATTGTACTACTAAGAGATAAAGCTATAATTCTTATGAAGAGATCTATGTCTAATTATACTTCCTTCTATCCTTAATCAATAGCCCAAGTAAAGGTAGTGCAATGAGCTCATATAAAAGCTCAGCTGAAATCTAATTGTATTCATTCTTTGTATTCATTTTCATTTTCTTTACTTTTGTAAAGAGGAGAAACCATGCTAGGTCAAGAATACTAGCCTCTTTTAAGTCTTCTCTTCTCTTTTATTTTTATTTTAATATTTAGCTAAACTTCTTATTCAATCTAAAGGAAATTCTACATCATTTCTCTTGTTGATTGTAAAAATTGTTTTATTATTAATTTGTCCCCAATTTGATTATCTATTTTAATTTCATTAATTTCTTTGAATGATTTGTTAAGGTGGCCAGTTAATTAATAATTCATTGTAATTTATTGTTAGTTGAATTTCTATAAGAAATGTTGTTTGTGGATGTTTGTCTTGAGTAACAATAAGATTTTTTATTTTACACTAGTATGAGTCCGTTATCTTAGAGAACTAGGGATAATTAATGAATTTACTTTGCTATTAGGATAAATTAATTAATTAGTCTTAGTATTTTCGGATCTTTATGCTATTGGTGAATTGGCTGAGGTGCTGGGCTTCAAGTGAGTAAATAATAAGGATTAACTGAATGTTAGGCTTGTGGTAACCCTATTAGGAGATTATTAGCCCCATACACATTTCTTAATTTTGATATTGAAAGATAATTTTAATCCAAATATTTTTTATACTATTTGATATTATATATACTTTATTATTTTTTTTAATTTATTTTTCAAGTTTCAAAGGTATGCAATTATGACTCAAGAGATTCAAGATTAGTTTTAGGATTTGTTTTTATTTCAGTAGGATCTCTTATAAATAAATTCAATAGATTTTTAATCCAAATATTTTTAACTAAACAATGAGGTAGAAAAACTATTTAAAAAATAAATAAAATTTTACAAAACCATTTTTCACTTCAAACATCGATTTACACACCAATTTATGTCTTTAAAATCTATATACATCGATATTCACATTGATTTGTTAAAAATAATTTTTCAAAATTATTTCAAACCGAAAGTGCTTCGATGTAGTAATCAATACAAAGACTGTAAATAACAAGCTACACTTCAATTACTACACTGATTAATTAGTTGTAACCACTTGTAATCAATGTAACAATTGATTCAATAACTGAAAGTTAGTTATTCTGTTACAGGCAGTTACAGCAATTACAACAATCTAACTTCCTTCCCTATTTAAACCATCTTTCACCCTTTTTCTTTACAATTCTTTACAGTTCTTGATACAATTTAGTGTGAAATCATTTTGATAAAGAGCTAAACATGATTTTCTCTCTACCTCATCAATTTTTGAGATTTTATGAAGTTCTAGATCAAGATCCATTGAGTTTATCTTAGATAGTTTAAGATTTTTATCTCAAACACTGGCATTGTATTTCTTATTCCTTTCTTATCTCTATTCCTTTGTTTTTAAGATTTTTAGGGATATAGAAATCTTGTATCAGTTAGCAAAAACCTATTAATCTTGTGTTTTTATTTAGGTTTAGAAGAGCCTATTCCAATTCTTTTAAGTGAGCAAGAAGCCTGTCAAATTCTTATGTATTTATTGTAAAACTGGCATTTCACGAGCCTGATAAATCCTAATAGTTTTTGTTTTTCAATTGAAAAGGTCTTTTGGTTGAAAAAGATCAAGTGGAGTGAACTTGAATTATGGTTTCAATTCAAGTTGAACCACTTTAAAAATCTGTGCTTAAATTTTTATTATTTTTCTACATATAAGTCTTTCTACTACATTATTATTGAATCCAAATATAATACAAAGGTGTATATAAATTCTTCAACAACAAAAGGGCAAGATCTAATTATTTTCCACAATTTAATTTCTTTATAAGGGACTTGAAAGCTTGGTTAACTAATTTATAAAGAAATTAGCAAGAATGGATTAGGTGTTGAGCTTAATCAAATTCTTGACTAAGTGGTCAAAAGGAGAATGAAATGTCCGTGCCAATGATCAATTACAAAATTAATTGTAAGAATCTCTTAGATTGAAGTTTTCTCCCTAAATTTCCTTTTTTTCTTTCGATTTTGTTTGCCTATGTTTGTACAATTTGTTTAATTTTAATTTCTATTTAGTTAATCACAAACTCCCTATTTTTTTATTGCTAATACATTAAAATCAATCATTAATTTTTGTGGTTTGACCTAAACTCATCATTATTATAAGATCAAGTAGTTCAGTATTATTTTTATCAGTTTTAATAGCTGTCAAAAATTAATCATCTGGATCGTTTTTTTGTTTCATATTCAATCTCAACATGAATAAAATTCTAATTTTTCCTTAAAGCTTTAATTTGAATATCACTTTCTACATAATGTGGTTTAGTAAATGAATGTTCCACTTATTTGTGGCAAAAGCATTTAGGTCACAATTCCAAAGAAAAACTCGAAAGATTGGTAAAGAATGCAATCTTTCTAGATTTGGATTTTATTAACTTAAATTTTTATGTGGATTGTATTAAAGGAAAATAAACAAAACACATAAAGAAAGGAGCCACTAGATGCATTCAGCTTCTTGAAATTATACACACCAACATATTTGAACCTTTTAATGTTAATTCTTTCAATAAGGAAAATTATTTTATCACTTTTATTATTGGTTATTCACGTTATAGATAAATCTATTTATTGCATAAGAAATCCTAAGCTGTAAATGCTTTGGAGATATTTATAAATGAAGTTGAAAGACAGTTAGACAAAAAGGTAACAATTGTTAGGTCAGATAGAGGTGGTGAGTATTTTGGAAGATATGGTAAAATTAGGTAACACTTGAGTCCATTTGCTAAATTCCTTAAAAAGCATGGTATTTATGCCCAATACACAATGCTAGTTATGCTGCAACAAAATGGTGTTAGAAAGGCATAACAAAACCTTAATGGATATGGTTAAAAGTATGATAAGTAATTCATTTTTACCCATTTTATTATGGATGTATGCATTAAAAACTGCCATGGATTTGCTGAATAGTGTTCCTAGTAAAGCAGTTCCAAAGACGCCTTTTGAATAGTGGATTGAAAGGAAACCTAGTTTAAGGCACCTATATATTTGGGGACGCTAGGCAGAAATAAGGATTTACAATCCACAAGAAAAGAAATTGAATGCAAGAACAATCAGTGGATATTTCATTGGTTATCTAGAAAAATCAAAGGGGTTTAGATTTTATTTCCTTAACCATAGCACAAAGATTGTTGAAATTAGGAATGCCAGGTTCATTGAAAATGATGATGAGAATGAAGCTCCACAAAATGTGAAAATTAAAGAAATTAGAATGCAAGTTCTTGTAATTTGTGCCTCTAGCTTTAAAGTAGTTGTTCCTCAAATTGTTAGACCACCTAACAATTAAGAAAAGCAACAAATGGATGATCTCATGATTTATAATGAACTTATGGTAGAAGAATCATAAGAAAAAGCATTAAGAAGGTCCTAAAGAGTAAGAAGGCCTATTATTTCAAATGATGATGTGGTATATTTACAAAAATCAAAAGTTAACCAAGGAATAAATGATAATGGTACAATTTTGTCTTCATAAGCCATTAATGGTGATAATGCTGAAAAATGGTTGAACGCCATGTAAGATAAGCTGAAATCTATGGAACCATATGATGTTTAGAACCTAGTGGAATTGCCAAAAGGTTGCAAAAAAGTTGATTGTAAATAGGTCTTTAAGACTAAATATGACTCTTGAGGTAACCTTAAACATTATAAGGCTAGGCTTGTTGCCAAAGGTTTCATTTAGAAAGATGAGATTGACTATAATGATACCTTTTCACCAGTCTCCAAGAAAAACAATTTTAGGATTATCATGGCACTAGTACCCATTATAATTTGGAGCTACTTCAAATGGACGTGAAAATCACCTTTCTAAATAGGAATTTAGAGGAAGATATTTACATGAACTAACCAATAGGGTTTTCAGTTGAAGGGAAGGAACATATGGTGTGTAAATTAAAGAAATCAAATACGAACTTATACAAGCTTCCTGACAATGGCATCTTAAGTTCAATGATACTATTGTTTCCTTTGGATTTAAAGAACATGCTATTGATCATTGTATATATCTAAAAGTCAGTGGGAGCAAGTTTATATTTATGATTCTGTATATTGATGATATCTTGCTTGCAACTAATAATATTGATCGATTACATAAAACTAATCAAGAGTTTTCTCTCTAACAACTTTGAAATGAAAGATATAGGAGAGGCAAACTATGTAATCGGGATAGAAATATTTTGGGATAGATCGCAAAGACTGTCGAGTTCATCTTAAAAGGCATATATCAATAAAGTCTTAGAGAGATTCACAATTGATAAATGCTCAACATCTCCTGATTCCAATTTAGAAAAGAGACAAGTTCAGTCTCATACAAGGTCCAAAGAATGATTTAAAACGGAAACATATGGAAGGAATTCCTTATGCATCTATCGTTAGGAGTTTGGTGTATGCTCAAACATGATATTACTTTTGTAATTGGAATGCTGGGCAAAATATCAGAGTAATCTAGGTTTGGATCACTAGAAGGCTATAAAGAAAGTTTCAAGATGTTTGCAAGGAATGAAGGATCACATACTTACATATAATTAGAGGTCTGATTACCTTGAGGTGATTGGATATTTGGATTCAAACTTTGCTAGATGTGTGGATACAAGAAAGTCCACGTTTGGCTATGTATTTATCCTAACGGGGGAGTAATCTTGTGGAAGAGTGTGAAGTAGTCAGTCATTGTTGCATCCACCATCTAAGCTGAATTTGCGGCATGCTTTGAGGCCATTGTTCAGGGTAATTGGTTGCGGAACTTTATTTTGAAGCTTGGGGTAGTTGATAATATTGCCAAGCCATTGAAAATTTATTGTGACAGTTTTGTAGCTGTCTTCGTTTCTAAGACCGACAAGTACTCCAAGGGTGCTAAGTATATGGAATTGAAGTACTTTGTTGTTAAAGAAGAATTTCAAAAACAAAGAGTGTCAATACACTCTGAGCTCATTTGTATATATATAAGTTTCTAATCTATCTATTTTCTAAATCTTACATACATGATTGTTTAGAATAATGATAACAGATTTTGTCTTTGTTAACGACATTATGTTGGATCAATTATGTGCTTCTCACTTACAGGTCTTGTTAAGGAAAAGGCTAATTTTTGGTATATGGAAGGGATTATATCAATTAAATAAGATACAACTATCATGACTCGAATTAATTCATATTCTTGACTATGATTAATGATGTATCCAATATATAGAAGAATTTAGCTATATCCATACTCACATTATGTTTAATTAATGTATTTACTTATTAAACCATGATGTGGGATAATGTCACATGAGTCAAGTGAGAGAATATAAGGTTTAAGTGGCTCATGTGAGGAGTATGTAACTTAAACTAATATGTTTAATAAATAATTAAATAAGGAATAAGCTAAATAATTATTGAATAAAGAGAAGCAGTTTTATAGCATAACTACTATCTTTATAGGAGATAGCATGATATGTGTTATATAATAAAACAAGGTCCTGTTTTATGATATAATAGTTTTCTCTCTTCTCTCTCACCATCAATTACGTAGAAAAGAATATCAAGAAGTTTAAGGAATAGAAATCAAGTTTTAGTCTCATCACTCATGAAGAAACATTGTATTACTGTTATTTGATCATTGTTTCAGTGTAATCACTCATATAGAGACATCATATCACTGTTATTTGATCATTGACTATCTCTAGCTTGATATTCTGATTATGAGATTTCAAAATTCTTATCTATTATTAATTTAAGTTTAATGAAAGAATTATAATTTAACACTACCATCACTCTTACCCTACGTTATCATCCGAGTAATTCACCATCAATAATTGGCACCTTAGTATTCAAAACTGTACCAACTCTACTACCTCTCAATTCTGTAAACGTCATACATTCAGGTATGGCCCAACATTGGAATGCCCAAGCCACAGCCTTACATGGCACCAAATAATTGGATTTTCAAAATCGGATTATCCAAATAATAATAAAAAAGTGATCAACAACCGCAAGAAAATGGCGTGAGCAGGGAGGAAATTTGTCGATCGTGTGAGTTAAACAACACGTGGGCTTCTAATATTGGCTATCAATCCATTTACTTTCGTGTTTCAATAATTCCTTAATATTTTTTTCTGCTGTTAATTAATTAATTAATAGTAGTTGTAGTCTCCGTCCAAGTGCTAATTCATTTTGGATTTTGCCTCTTCCAATTCAGAAACCAGAGAAGCAGGCCATACAAGAGCACAAGCAAAGAAGAAACACAAAACAATCAAGAACTGATAGATAAGCAATGTGCTGCTGCTGCTCTGAGGATTGTAAATGCAGGCCTCTGGGTTTCCTTTTAGGCCTTCCCTTCGCCTTCTTATCTCTTCTCATTTCCCTTGTAGGCGTTATTGTTTGGATTGTTGGGTATGTCCCTCTCTTCCTCTCTTTTCCTTTCCGCGATATGTTTAGTGTGTTTGACACAGATATTTAAAATACAGTTGCAATTAATCTTTTGGATTAATTTAATTGATAAGAATAGTTGTAATTAATCTCTTAGACTAGCTTATTTGGTAAGATATATACGTTGTTTTCCACCAAATTCAAATTTTATTATTAATAATCTAAAAAGGTTAAATGTAATTTATAAGTACTATTGTAAATCGCTTAAAGAGATCGGTAATATATCATGATCTTTAAGTAAATAAATTATTCTATTTTAAAAATTTTTTTTTGTATAAAAAAATATAGGTGCAAATGATATTATGACTGAATTTTGCATTATATAAAATTTAAAACCTTTGATTTAAGAGTTCTTCAAATGGAAGGAAATTAAAGTTATTTTATAAAATAGAGATATAGTATTGGATTTTTTTTTCTACTTTCAAACAGACTACAAGAGGAAGAGAAAATTTCTTATGCTCTTGTTTTCTTGAGAAACTATAAATACAGTAATTGGGATGGTGATGTTGTTGCAGGTTGATATTGACATGCATATGTCCATGTTGCCTCTGCGTGACCCTCATAGTTGAGTTTGCATTGGCAATGATCAAGGCTCCCATTGTAGTTATGGAATGGTTCATCTCCAAGATACCTTGTTAGATGTATAATAGAACATTGCTCAATGATTGATCTTCCAATTATGAGGTCATTTCTATGTGCCTTTGTTTAGAATAATTGAATTAATTTGGAGCATGAAATTGCTTTGCCTGCTGATTCATTGTATGTTCTTTTTATGTCACTACTTGTATTCTTGCTTTCCTTCTCACCTCTTGTTTTAGCTATAGAGTATAATTAACCATAATTATAAGATGTATTGTTACACAAAGAAACAAAGCAAATATAATGAAAAAACATACAAGGCTTAAATCCATTTTCAATCCTTTAATTTTACACAAAGTTATAATTTTATCTTCTATTTTTAATTGAAATAATATTATCCTTCATTTTTTTTAAGTTGGATTTAGTTTATTTTGTTCCATCACCGTTTTAAAAAAGAGGAAATTTATTGTGTGAATGTTTATATTGCACATGTATTATTTATAAGGATATAAATTGAATTATTTATCTTATTCCTTTCTTATTATTTGTCTGGTTCAAGGCCTAATGTTTGAAGAAGCTAAAAAATGCTTATAAAGAATAGTTTTACAATTTCAAGGCCATCAAAAAATTAGTGTAAAAATAAAATGATTAAAGTTTAATTTTAGATATAGTAATTATTCACTTGCAACTCACGTAATTGATAGATGTTTTCCAAATTCTTTTCATCTAAATTATGAACACATAGACAAAGCATGGGTTACACAGATGTTATATTAACTAAATAGGGGTTCACTTAACAAGTTTCATTTTCTTTTAAACAAATGATGGGAAGAATTAATTGCATCCTTAGATAAAAGTGGAAAAACAATATTATTCAAATTAAAAATAAATAGATGAAATTATAACTTTTGAAAAAATTAGAGACAAAAATGTATTTAAGTCTATATAATTTGGGCATGGAAAATTTGACCAAAAGTAACCTTCTCTGTGAATGAATCTATTCGTCTTCATGATTATAATTAATTATGAATTATCTATTGAAAATTTTTGAGTAACATAATATTGGAGTTGTGTTTATGTGTAAATTATCACACACACTCTCTCTCATTAATTCAAGAACCGAGAATAGCTAAATGAAATTGAATATGCTGATGGAGAAATTTTATTTACAAATACCTCTTTTATACAATTCATTCTTGTGAGATTTAAAAATATTTTAAGTTTCATTATTCTCTTAAGGTGAAAGAATTATCTGAGAAGAATGTGTGTTTTTAACACTTGACCTAATAATTTCTATGAGTATAGAATGTGTAATTGGTATATATATAGACTATTGACCAAGAAATGCATATTTCCGTAATTAATTTGAAAGAAAATCATAATTAATTATAATTTTTTTTAATATGTTTCTCAATTGTCTTCAAGTATTAGAGGGTATTGATTTTATTTGTATAATTTTTTTAACATAAGGAGGCCAAAGCCTACTATGGGTAGTGATATAATTTTTTTTTTTTTAACATATGGAAGCCAAAGCCTATTATGGAGATTTAAAAAAAAATGAGATTTATGAAAATTGAATTCTCATTTCTACAGCATAAACTTAATCTTAAAATCAAAACTAATACCGTTTGAAATATTTATACTATAATATTATAATATTAGTCAATGCTAAAAGTAAAAGCAATAGAGCATAAGCATAATTATAAGATGTATTGTGACCCAAAGAAACAACACTACAAGAAAAAATCGAATTTTCAACAGAAAAAATCCGTTGGAATTTTAGCTAAATCCGTTGGAATCAGGCACTTCAACGGAAATTCCAACGGATTTAGTTCCATTAGAAAACCTGTCGTTGGAATTAGAAATTTTCACGTAAATATTACTACGGACATTCCAACGGATTTAATCCATTGGAATATGAATTGGGGATAAATCTCACGCATTAATTCAAACGGAAATTCTAATGGACAATATCCGTTGGAATTATTATTGTCCGTGAGAAAAAAATTCCAACGGATTTGTCCGTTGGAATATTTCGTTGGATTTTTATTTTTTTATATAATAAATAATATTTTTAATTGATCGAATAAATAATATTTAATATTTTTTATATAATAAATA
>JANHAO010016458.1:0-14525 GCA_026873985.1 Saraca asoca
GATTTACGAGAATTGTAAGAATTCTGACTTAATATAATATATTGGGAGATGATAATGCCATTAGTTTATATAATATTACAAAATTTGCCGTTGTGCCGGTTCGGCTTCTCAATCTGATACCAAGTGAACTAAAACAAAGCACATTAACGAACTTTCGTATTTTATTTTCTATCATTTTTCAAGAATGTAATATTCGTAGTTAAAAAAAAAAAAAAGATATTTGATTTGCTTAAGACCCATCGAAATTCTCACCACAAATTTTCAAAAATAATTTTGGCTCAATATTCAATCCTCAAATTTGTAGCACTGAGAACTGAGAAGCCTTTCTTAATAAAATTAAAATAATTTTTCTATAAGATCCTTTCTGTATTTAGATCTGTGTGTAAAGTTTTAAAAATATTGCATCCTCGAGATCTTTTAAATAAAACTTTACAAATTCTTCTTATATGTAATCAAAATGTCCCATGAATTTTGAAATTTTACACATGAGACTTTGTAAATATAATTTTAAAGGATTTTACTATATAATTTTTTTTAATTGCAAATTTAATATTTTCATAGATTTTGTTTTAGAGAATTTTAACTTATTGATTATTCCAAAAAAATACTTTGTTTATTATAATTTTGAATGCTTAGATATTAAAATTTAGTAAATATTCCATTTTATTGCAATAAAAATGTTTGGATTTACTTATTTGAATCTGTTTAAATGGTTTGATTTATTAATTACTTGAAAAAATTAAATGACTTAATTACCATGATTTTAGATCTATTGATTTATTATTTATTTACTAAATAACATATTATTTTACTTTGTAATAAAAATTTAAACTGTAGGTTTAATTAAAAAGGCATCAGTGTCTTATTAGATTCTAAATTTAATAAGATTAATGATAATGCTAACTCTATGAATCTTGAAATTGAAACTACTTGAGTGACAAGAATTGACTAGAATAGGTGCATGGCAAAATTAAGATATCCCAATCTTACTTAAAGTATTTTGAATTTGAGATCCAGTGACTCCTGGTAGTTCATTGAGTTACTCATTTAACTTTGCATTTTCCTCCTTTATCTTTTCCAATTTCTTTTGAATATACTTAACTTGAACTTCTAAGAAAACTAATCCTTGCTTCAGTTAGGCTAATTAAGTCTATCAGAGTCAGTAAGTTGTAGGTCAGTTAGCTTGTTGGTTGCTTCACTCTCATTTGGAGCAAGCATACTAGCTATTGGAATAACTTTGGTAGGGCCAACAGAGTTGATTAGGATAAGAGGCATGTGGGGTGCTTGAGGAAAGAGAGTGTCTAGGTGTTGAGAAGTAGGTCATCCATGTTAATTAGGATAGGTGGCTTTGGTTGAATGTGAGGGATGTGAAGACCTTGAGTAGAGATTGTCCATTTTAAGTATTCATGAAAATTTCCCATATGCATAGGTTGAGAGGAATAAATGGGAGGTAAGTGGCTAAATCCACTAGGTTCAGTCTTAATGATCATAGGTTTGTTTTGCTAGGGGTGTTGGGCCTGGCCACTAATAAATAGTTTAGCTTGCTTTTTAAGGGAGGTTTCACCTTGAGCAGATTGCATATCCACATCAATTGCTATAAGAGCATTTTCAGCAATCTTAAGTTGCCCAATAAAGGCCATCATAGATTCATACTACTTTTTCTATAAAGAAGCAGTAGTGGACACAAATTAAGTTGTTTTGCTCATATATGAACTTCTTTAGTGCACAATAAAAGCTAAAGAGGGTTCTTGATGGTCATCTAATGAGATGCCATCATCATTAAAAGTACCAAAAGTATCCTTCCCCTTAGAATATGCAGTACGCATAGCTTGGCTTTCTTGTTGAGGTTGCTCTTTCTAACTTGGGCCAAAAATACTAAAAGGAGTTAGAAGAAAGGGTTCATCTTTATTCACATCAATCAAGATGGGCTAATCATTTATGTTTTTCCTTTAGAGGAGTAGCAAACTGAGGTGGTGAGTTAGAGGCCATCAATCTTGTTGACTTTCTAAATGAACCTTTATACCTTATTCTTTGAAATTCTTTCGCATGCTTCTTCGAATGCTTTTCTTATTGCTCTTTCTCATCATCTTGGACCACACTCTTGCCTTTAGGATCTTCTTGACTAGTGAATATAGATTTCTTTGAGATAGGAGCTAGACTTTCTCCAATTCCAGTGCCTTTGCTATTTACTATGGAGATTTCATCATTATTCCTAGAAGAGGCATTGCAAATGTCAAAAGAGGAGTCATTGTCATGTTTCTTATGAGAATCTTCTATTTTTCTTTTCTTACTAGAACTTTTTGGACTCTTTGGCTTTTTGACTTAACTCCTTAGATAAAGTCCAGTTAGCATTCATAGTGTTTCCTTCTGTCATTTTCCTACCAATATCATGTGAGAAGTCAAAACCAAAGTGCCTATAAATCCTAGTAATAATTGTGTTGTAGAGAAATGGGTTCCTTTCTTTGTGTAACTCATGAATCATGTGTTTGATAATGAGATATCCTAAGTTAATCTTATATTTATGTTCTATAGCCCAACGTAAAAAAGCTTTAAAACCACTTATATTATTTAGCCCACCCTTCTTAGGAAAAATGATTTAAGAAATAGTATATAAAATTACCTTCCTATTTTTGGACAACATATCAACTTTTAGAGTTGTTTGACTCTTGCCATTGAAGATGAGAAGGATCCATTGAAAAGAGTTATAACTTTTTATTCCAAGCTCCCCCTTTCTTGATGTCACTAGAGCTCCTTTATTTGGTACTCAAAGAATCTGATTCAACAATGATGGGATGACTTCATGTTCTCTTCCCCTAAGATATATCTTTAGTGTGGTATCATGCTTCTAAACATCAAGGTTAACAAAGAAAAGCTTTGTGTATCTTTCAAAGATAAAATCATCTAACTCCAACATTAGCCCTCATCTCAACCTCCTTAAGTAATCTACATAAGGCAAGCCATTAGTTTCCAAAGAAGTTAAGTCTGCCCTTCTTGGGCTTACACATTTTTTTGTGGGTAAAAGAAAAATATTAGGTTTTAGCTATTAGGCTCTTGTAGAAGAGGTTTAGAAATTTTATGAAACATAGGTTTCTATTTTATAGGAGAGTTGAGATTTAGAAAATGGGCTTTTGAAAATAGATTTTCAAAAATAGAATCAAGAGAATGAGTTGTTGAAGAATGACTTGAAAATGTGTACAATTTGAAGCTTAACCCTTTTGAAATAGTGATTTAGTGTTTTAGACTATGTTGAAAATGGAAAAATAAATGAGTGAAATGAGTTTAAAAGGATAAGAAGTCAGTTTAAAATGAGAAGAGATTGAAGTTAAAACAGTGAAAGATTTTAAAATAGTTAGTTTGTTGGGAAAATAGAAGTAAAGTGGCCATTGTTTTTTTCATCATGGATTAGTGAGGAAGATAAAGGTAGTTTTAGAAAAAATATAAAAGAGGTACCATTTTTCATTAAGTGGGAAATAAAAAAAAAATTAAAAAGTGATTTTTTAGTCCAAAATGTGTAAATATAATAAGAGGAGGTAATTTATCTTATGGGCCTGATAAACTGACTTAGGTAGAAAAAGTTGAGAAATCTTGGAAAAAGTGTTGCTTCCATGTAGTCCATTCCAAAATGTTTTAAGAAGGTCCATCCAAAGAAAATTCTATCAACCTCAAGAGTATCAATAGTGTTCTCGCCAAAAAAATTTCTAGCAAATGCATTGATGCATATGATCGAATGTGTGCAAAAATAAAAATAAAAATGTACTGTAATGCAAAAATGGATGCAAAGTGAATACATGTTTGGTCAAGGAAATATCACTAAAAATTGGAATAAAAAAAAATAATCAAAGGAATACTAAAAACATATGAAACATATGTAAATACAAATAAAATAAATATTAGAGAAAAAAATAAAGTATCCATAAATCTTGTCCAAGCATTTTTAGAATAAATTAATTGAGGTTAATTACTCCAAGCTTATTTATGATAAAACAAAATTGATCTTCATGGAGAGACTTTGTAAAAATATCTGCTAATTGATTTTTGAAATTTATAAAATTAAGTTCAATATCTCTTCTTTAAACGTGATCTAAAATAGTGTTTAATTTCAATATGTTTAGTTCTAGGGTCTAAATAGGATTTTTGGCTAAATTAATAGCACTAGTATTATCATGGAATTAAAATTTTATTAAAATTCAAATTGTAGTCTCCAAGTTGTTGCTTCATCCACAATACTTGTGCACATCAGCTTCTAACTGCCATACATTTAGCTTCAACTATGGAAAGAGCAATTGAGCTTACTTTTTGCTTTGCCATGAAACAAGGTATTGGCCAAGGAAATGACATGCTCCACTAGTACTTCTCCTATCTAGCTTACATCTAGTGAAGTTAGCATCAGAGCATTTAATAAGATCAAAATATTTATTTTTGAAAGACCATAAACCAAGATTTTCGTACTAAGTAAATATCTAAAGATTTATACATAAGCAAACACTAAACATGATATTTGGTCTACTAGCACTTAAATAAAAAAGTGAACTAATCATATCTCTATATTGCTTTTCATTTGCTGCTTTCCATTTTCATCTTTACCAAGTTTAATGGATGGGCTTATAACAGTTCCTAGGGTTTTTACATTTTCCATCTCAAATATTTTTCAAACATCTTTAGTGTACTTAGTTTGGTTAATAAAGATATCTTCATTGGTTTGTTTCACCTGAAGTCTAAGGAAGAATGTAAGCTCTTCCATCATGCTCATTTCAAATTCATCTTTCATGAGATTTAAAAATTCCTTGCAAAAATATTTATTAGCAAATCCAAATATAATATCATGTTCAATATTTTTTATGAAAAGAGTAATATCTACTTTTCCTCTTGTGAAATCATTTTCAATAAGAAATTTGCTAAGTCTCTCATACCAAGCTTTTGGAGTTTCTTTGGGACTATATAAAGATTTTGTAAGTTTGAAAATATGATTAGATTTTCCAATATTTTCAAATTTAGGAGGTTGTTTAACATAAACTTCTTTATTTAAGAAACCACTTAAGAAAACACTTTTGACATCCATTTGATAAAGTTTGAAATTTCTTAGTAGCATTCTAATGGATCCGAGTCTAGGAGCATAAGTTTCATCGTAGTCAATACCTTCCTGTTGATTATACCCTCGTGCTATTAATCTTGCTTTGTTTCTTTCCACATTTCTAGATTTATTTACTTTGTTGCAAAACACCCATTTTATGCCAATGATTAATTGATAAAGAGGCTCTACCACAAGGTTCCATACTTCATTTTTTTTTTCAAATTAGTTGAAATCTTCTTACATGGCATTGATCCAACTCTCATTAAGTAAGGCATCATTAACATTCTTTAGTTCAATTTGAGAGAGAAGAGCTATGCTATTTGAGTTGAATCTCTTTGATGATCTTGTTTGGATTCCTTGAGAAAGGTCACTAATGATATACTCCATTGGATAATTTGGCATGTGCTTCCATTCTCTATGAAGGATTTAGTGCTATAACCTTTGAGCTTACCTTTTTGGTTGCTCAATCTGATCTTCTAACTTTTTTGAGCTATCTTGTTCTTTCGATCCTTCTTACTTATTTGGAACTATTTGCCTTTCTGATTTTTTTTTATTTTGGTTGCTCCTTTTAGACATTTGATGAGTCTCCATTTGTGATAAAGTTATCATGTTCTTCTAATGGTTTACTTAAAAGTAAATCATTAGTTTCATCAAACACAACATGCATAGATTTTTCTATCACTAGTGTTCTTTTATTATAAGCTTTATAGGCTTTGCTAGTGTTACAAAAGCCCAAGAAGATACCTTTATTCAATTTTGAATCAAAATTTGCTAGTTAGTTTTTCCTATTATTCAAGATATAACATTACAACCAAAAGCATGGATGTAATCAATATTGGTTTTTTTTTCTTTTTTTTATTCCAAAGCTTATAAATAGTCTTCTTTCAGATGGAAGGTATCAAGTATTTATTAATAATATAACAAGAAGTGTTTATGACTTACACCTAATTTGGAATATTATTTTCATAAAGCTTGGTTCTAGTCATATTAATTAAAGTTCTATTTTTCTTCTCCACTCCTCTATTTTGTTGAGAAGTTATAGGACATGAAAAATCATGATTAATCCGATTTTCTTCACAAAATTTTTTAAAAAGGTGATTTTCAAATTCTCCACTATGATCATTTCTAATGCTTGATATACTCACACTTTTTTCATTTTGAATCTTTTTATAGAACTTTTTAAGGATATTGAAAGTCTTATCTTTATGAGCTAAAAAAAGTATCCAAGTATATCTTGAAAAATCATTAACAATAACAAAATCATATCTCTTGCCATCAAAACTTTAGGTTTTTGTAAGATCAACAAGATTCATATGCAATAACTTCAAGGGTCTTGAAGTGGAAACAACATTTTTGGGTTGAAAAAAAATGCTTTTACTTGTTTTCCTTGTTGACAAGCATTGCATATGTGATTTTTTCAAAGTTGATTTTAGGAAGGCCGTCCACAAAATCATTTTTGCTAAAAATTTGAAATATAGTGCATGTTTATATGCCGAAGCCTTCTACACCTAAGTCAACTTTGATCATTTGTTGAAACAAAATATTTGCTTCCTTGGAGGGAATATCCTTTAAGGAAATTACATGAATATTATATTTTCTTTGGCACACAAAAGATATTTTATTGGAGATGCTTTGCACATAATAATGAGAGGATTTAAATACAACTTTATAGCTTTTGTTACAAAATTGACTAATGCTTAAGAGATTATGTTTGAATCCTTCTACCATTTCAGCATTATTAATATAAGATGAAGAATTAGTACCAACTTTACTAATACCAATAATTTTGTATCTTGTGTTATCACCAAGAGCTACTTCACCTTCTTGAATTAATTTTAGCAAAATGAACTTGCTCAGATCTCTAATCATATGTTTTGAGCAACCACTGTCAAATAACCAATAATTCTTTCTGACACTAGCCTTAAGGCTATCCTGTAAAAAGGAAGCTATCTTATCTTAGGTACCCAAATCATTTTAGGTCATTTTGGATTAGTCTCTTGCTCTTTTGGATATTGCCCTCTTGATACCTAAGCATGTATATCATGATCAAGTGATTTCTTCTTATGAAAATAAGATTAAGAAATATGTCCATTTTCCCACAAAAGTACATTTCAAAACAAGGTTGGAATTTTTATTATATTTCCCATGAACAAAACCAATTCCTTCTTTATCATTGGATGATTTTTAAGTTCCCAGAAAAAAAAATTTAATTTTCTTTTTTCTTTAACAAACTTTGAAAGGTCCATTTTCAAGGATTTTACCTAAATTTGTTTTCATTCTTTAATGAAAGAGCAATCAATTCTTTCTCTTTCAAGGATTGAATTTCATTAACTAATGAATGAGCACCTGTTTGCTTTTCAAAACAATATTTTCTTTTATCAAACTATATTTTTTTTACTTTTTTTCAAGGAATCAACTTTATTTGATAGAAAAACATTTTCATTTGTTAAATTATTTTGAGAAAAGATATCTATTTTTTTTTTCAAAAGTTTGATTTTCTTTTCTCAAGAAATCATTTTCCTTTTTAAAGAATCAACATCATCTTTCAAATTTTGGTGTCCTTTATCAAAAATTTAAGTTCCTTTTCCAAGGAAGATTTTTCTTCAAAAATGGAAAGATATCTTGACTTGACTTTATAAGAATCATCCATTGAACTTTCAAAAGCCTTTTGCAAATTACATTAGGGAATAGGAGTATCAAGATTTATTACCTCGATATAATGTTCTTTATCCATAAAGCAAAGGTTTGCTACTTCCTCCTCTCCTTTTTCTCTTTATTGGAGGAGATATATTCATCATCCCAAATACCTATCATTACTTTCTTCTTTGGTGGCTTTCTTTGAAATTTCTTTTTCTTGAGATTCAAGCAATCTACCTTGAAGTGACCTAGTTTTTCACATTCAAAGCAAGTTAGTACTTGATTGCTCATTTCTTCTCTTACTTACTCTTTTTGTACTTGTTCTTTTCTTACAAATGGCTTTTCTTTATCATGCCTTTTTTCTTTTGTACATATTCATGAATCTTTTTACAAGATTTGCCATTTCCTAATTTTCATTTTCAAAATCTTTTTTTTTTATTCATATTCTTGAGATGATGTAGAAGCTTTAAGAGCAAGATTTCTTTTTCTTATATCATTTGTTTCTTTTATGTATGTTTTTTTTCATATGCTAAGAGCTTTCTTTTTAATTTATCATAAGTGAGAGTTTCAAGATGTTTACCTTTTCTGAATTGCATCACATTTGGATTGCCATATTTTTTAGATAAGATTCAATTCGAGAATGATTTTTCTAAGAGCATGGAAGTCATTTGTGATGGCGGAGAGTGTTTCAAACATAGGTTCAATCTTTTCCCCTTCCCTCATTCAAAATAGTTCATACTCTTTTGTTAACATGTTGATGTGAGTTTGACTTACTTGTTTTGTTCCTTCGAAGGTGGATTGGAGTTTATCCTTGGAGATTTTCTTGAATTTTTTTTGTACAATAACACATATGATAGCACTTTTAGCTTTTGCATTGAGATTGCTCTTTTAATTTTTAGCTTCACTCCACTCATGTTTTGGTTTCGACAGTTGTTGGCTGCCTTAGTCTTTCATCAGGATTGTAGGCCTTTCTTCAATAATTTCCCACATGTCATGATCAATGGCTAGAAGGAAGATCATCATCCTATTTTTCCAATAAACATAATTGGTTTCATTGAATAATGGTGGTCTAGATGTGAAATGTCCTTTTTGTCCATGTTGCCTCACAAAATCTTTACTTAAAAGTAGTTAAGCTTTAACAATAGAGACTAAGCTCTCATGCAGATTAATAGGTCAAGTACACCAATAGGGGTTTAATTGGTGTTTAAAAGACAAGACTATAATTTTAAAAACTTTTCCCTTGACTAGAGTAATTAACAAGTATATGAAAAATTAAGTAAATAGTATATAAAGATAAGAAATTTAAAGTGCATAAAAAGTAAAAAACTAGGAAAAGAAAATGTAGCACTAATGTATAATGGTTTGATGGTTCAAAGCAAAAACCACCCTTTTGGAACTACTCCTCTTTCTCAAAGGCAATAGACACCTTGATCGTTATCCATTGGTACTGTTTCCTTTTAGTATCCCTTACAATCTTTCTCACTTAATCTTTTAAGGTACAAATAATCCTACTTCTTAAATTAAGAATTTTCTAGCCTCACACTAAGGCACAATTCCTAGCTACAAAGTTTCTAGAAGTATATCACTCACACTCAACCCTTAACTAGTGAACATTTGCAAAACTCAAGAATCAAAAGGATTTGTCTTAAAGAGACTATAAAGTTTTTCAAACTCTAATTAGAGTAGATTTGCAAGTGAAGCACTATGAAAAGACTTTAGAGAACTTAGAAAATGTAGAGAAAGATTCTTCTAGAGAAGGAAGAAGATTTGATTAAATTAAGTTTCTTGAAGTGAATAACATCTCTCCTTTTATAGATGAGCTTGGCATCAAAGAGCACTTTCATTAACTTGGGCTTCAAGTTAAGTAGTTTGCTCTTTCATTGTGTTGTCACTTTCAGTTAGAGGCTTTGAAATTAGAGTAGCTTGCTCTTTCAATTAGGAAAGTGACCTTTGATAAGTTGTCATTATCAGTGGTACAAGGGACAGCTCATTTGTTTGCTCTTTCAAAAATTGTCAATTGTGACAGTGCTTTGACATGTTAGCCTGAGGTGGCAATAGCACAATGGCTAGCTCATTTATTTTCTCTTTTAGAGTTTGTCCAGCTATGATAGTCTTTTACCAAGTCACCATGAGGTAGCACAGATTAAAGAGTAACATGCAGAGTCAGTTTTCTATAGAACTACCATGCTCTAATGTGTTAGGCTATAAAGAGCAACATGCATAAAAATAACATTTTTCAGGCTTTTCAAATAAATAAAACTTTTAACATCAATGTAGAAAGTTAGTACATGATGTACATAATACAATTGTTATCAAAGCAATGAAATATATTAGTAAAAACAAGCTCAGATAGTATTGCAAGTATACATCAAAAAGCAAAGAGCAACTATCCCAATTTCAAAAAGGATTTAAATAGATAATATAAATTAGGCCTTCATTTGAAAAAATTTTAGTACCAAAATAAATTCAATTTATTAGAAAAGTCAACTAGATCAAATTTAACAAAGGATATAATCAATTTCTAACTTATATCTAGTTGGTTTTAGCATAGATGCAAGGAGTAATTTATTAGCCTATGTGCATATAGATATCAAAACATATAGCATGCATATAGCTCATGAACAGTTTTAATCAACTTAAAAGAACTATGCTAAAGGAATATGCCAACTACAATCATTGAATGAATAGTACAAAGAGAAAGAAGCTATTATTTTATTCAATCAATTGTTAATTATTTAGGGTTCATGGGACTTTTTTACAAGCTTATTTATATTAAGTTACTAAATATATCATTGGCATGAATGTGAAGTTGTTAAATATAATATATTCAACTAATTTATTATAATAAGCAAGAAAAACTCATACATGCTTGTCTTGTGTTATTTTCCAACATGATTATAAATTTCTCTCAATCGACCTATCGACTAGTTTAATTATCTCTTCATTTGTTCTACCAAATAATCCTTTTTTCATCAGAGTATTATGGAGTTTGATACTCAAAACTTTCAAAAATTTAGGCTGATAAGATAGAGCTTGAGCTCAGATGATTATAGAGGTCCTGGACAAGTTAGATCTTATACTTGTGCTTTTTACAAAGAGGTTTCTCAAATACACATGCACTTAAAGGTCAGATGAACATTCAAAGAAGAGACAGAGACAAGCTTAAGCAATCTTCCAAGGAATACTTGCCCTCTAGAAATATCAATTAAAAATCCTAATGAGAATAAGCCTTATCCTCTGGAAAGGAAATATTTGTTTCAAGTGAATTTTGGTGAAGAGAAAATTGCAAAAAAAAGAAAAATCAAAAAATTTCATGCAATTTTCTTGAGAAAGATTATTATCCTTTGTAACAAGCTAATAAATTAGTAAGGATTGAAAAGAATATGATAAAAACAATTAGCCATGGATCTTCAAAAAGGAAATTAGACCTTGAGCTTAGGTAAGGTCCCACGAAGCACTAATTTTGAGCAACAGAGAATTCTTTTGAGCTATATATTGTTAGATTTTATTTTATTTTTATTTTTAATCTAATATAGCCTAACATTAATTGTGATTTTAAGCTAAGATAATATGATCAAATAAGAAACATAAGATTACCCTAAAGTATGATTTAATTAATTAACTATTATTCTAATTAATAAGATATGGGTTAAATTGTGTAGCCCTAATAGGCCCATTGAGGATTATTAGATTGAAATCCTAATGCATCTATTATAAAGTGAGTGCAAAGTTTCCTCTCTCATGATCTAACAAATAAAGTTTTATCTCTACCATCTAAAGACCTTGTTGTGAGATCATAAAAGAAGAACTTAATGCATTTAATCACATTTGATTATGTTTCTTCCACTCTATATGTCAATGATTTTGAATCAGATTGTATCTCACAACCCCTTTCAATGATATGGTGTTCTATGAATTCATGTATGACCTGAGGCATAGAATAATTTATATTCCCAATTTAACTTTTAATTGGTATCAAACTAGGATCACATGATTTTAGAATCCACATATTAGGTTTTTTTTTTTTTTAATCTTATCTGTGATTCATTTGCACATACATCCCTATTACCCTTTTCTTTTGAAAGTTTGAAATGATACTCTATCAAGCTGTAAAGATTCATGTTTTACATTATTTTCTATGATTTGATTGCATATTTGGTGACATGGATTTTTACTTTCAAAGTCAGACTTTTGCAATATGATGCAACCTGAAGGATTGATAAAAGACGATAAGGATCATCTTATGTGTAAAATTAAAAGGTCTATTTAGGCTCAAGCAAGCATCTCAACAATGGTACCTAAAATTTGATAAGATAATCACATCTTTGGATTTTCTAAAAATACAGTGGATTGATGTATATATCTTAAAGTAAATAGGAAAAATATATTTTTTTATTCTTTATGCAGATGATATTTTACTTACAAGTAACGATTTAGGCATGTTGCATAAGGTTATGCAACTGTTATTTAGACAATTTGACATGAAAGACCTTAGAGATGCATTTTTTTTTTCAAGGTATTAAAATCCAAAGATAGGTCTCAGAACTTCTTGGGTCTCTCTCAAAATGGATACATTGATCACATAGTAAAGAGATTTAATATGCATAATATTATTCATGAAAATGTTTCAATCCATAAGGGTAATAAATTGAGTTTGGCACAGTGTCCCAAAAAAGACATTGAGAGAGAATCAATAAAGAATGTCCCCTCTTCTAGTATAATAGAAAGCCTGATGTATGCTTAGGTTTATACTAGACTTGACATTGCCTTTGCAATAGGTCTCTTGGAAAGATATTTGTCTAACCCAAGATGGGATCGTTGGATGGTTGTATGGGAACTACAAACTCTTTGTTGACATATCTGAGGGCTAAAAACCTTGAACTTTTAGGGTACACAGATTCAGATTTTTCTAGTTGTAAATATGATAGAAAATCCACATCTGGTTACATTTTCACACTAACAAGTAGTGTAATTTCTTAGAAAAGTGTCAAGCAAACACTATCAGCTTCATCCACTATGCAAGCTAAATTTGTGACATGCTATGAAGCAGCTACATATGGTGTATAGTTACATAATTTCATTTTTGAGATGACCATTGTTATTTTTATGTCCGGATGCATCTAAATATACTGTGATAATAGTGTCATGGTTTTATTCTCTAAGAACAATAAAAGTATCATAGGGTCTAAGCATATAAAAAATAAGTACTTGACCTTAAAAAAAAAATAATAAGGGAAGGTGATATAAAAGTAAAGGATACAATGACTGAGTGTATGGTTACTGATGCATTGACTAAGGGACTCCACCTTGGTGTCCTTAGAGGGCATATTGCTAGCATGGGTTTGGTAGAGTCATTCGATATCCTTGATTAGTGGAAGTTAACATATTTTTATTAGCTCTACTTGATTTTGTTATGCTTAAGGCATCATTTTAATGTATTTTGATTATTATGAATTTTTGAAATAATTATCGTTTATGATTTAGTAATAAAGTTTGATATATTTGTTTGGGCAAAGTCCAAGGATCCAATGTCAATACCATCAGGCTTATGTGTAAGTGTTGTTACACATAGAAATATCTTAGATTTAAAATTAACTTTAAGATATACAGGTTTAAATTGTTTAAACCATAAGGGATTTCTCTTGCATACCTATGATGCATAAAGAAATGAATTGGTGATTGACAAGTAAAATAACACATTATAAACCATAAAATTAGTGCTATTGTCACTTGCTACACTACAACATCTAGTTCATTTAGACAAGATTCATTAGTATTAATAACCATAGAAAAAAATTATATTGCATTAATTGATATAGGTTTTATTATGATTCGATATTGAGGATCTTATTTGATAGAATGGTATATTAGAATAGTCTCTTGACCCAATATTGGACTAATGACACACACACACATGTACATACATACATACATATATAATCTTGGCATAAGGTATTAGAATTAATGTTGTCCAAGTGGAAAATGTTATAGTTTATTTTTAATTTAATATAAACTAACATTAATTGAGATTTTGAGCTAAAATAATTTGATCAAATAAGAGACATAAGATGACCTTAAAGTCTTGTTTTAATTAGTAGATCTATTATTCTAATTAATTAGATACAGGTTAAATTGTGTAGGTTTAATAAGCCTATTAGGGATTACTAAATGGAAACTCTAATACACCTATGATAAAATGAGTGCTAGGTCCCCTCGATGATCTAAAGAATAAAATTTTATCTCTATCCTTTAAAAAACCTAATTATGAGATCGGGAGAGAAAAACTTAATGCATTTGATCATATTTATTTGTATTTCTTTTACTTAATATGTTGACGGATTTTAAATTAGGTTGTATCTTGTAACTTTTTTCAATGATATGATGTTTTATGAATTCATGTATGATTTAAGATAAGAAATATTATATATTCCGAATTTTATCTTTCAATATACATGGTATGCATTTGGAATTCATCAAGAGGTTACTGTTTTTTCATACATAACTCTTACTCTTCCACCTCGTCCTTTTTTTTTTTTTTTTAAGATAACTAAAAAAATGGCGCATTAGTTCCATAATGGGACATTATCATATGAATTATTATGTCGATATTACTGGTGTTTTGGTATTTTTCTGCTGTTGTAGATATATATGTCGATGGGATTGTGATTCTCTCTGTATCTATTTATTTTTGGTAACTATTATCACAAAAAGTACATATGTAAATATTATTATTGCTCTCTCTCTCTCTCTCTCTCTCTCTCTCTCTCTCTCTCTCTCTCTCTCTCTCTCTCTCTATATATATATATATATATATATA
>JANHAO010016459.1:0-14368 GCA_026873985.1 Saraca asoca
CACCTGGATTCCAAGGAAACTCCTGCTGGTGACCATGGCATTTCAATATGTTTCATTACCGCCCCTTGGGCTCTTACTGATTTTCTGACTATTCACTGAATTTCCTAACCATACCGGCTGTTCTTTTTGTATTACCCAGCCTTAAAGGCTGTTTACGGATATTACCTGATTACCGTCAGGTTTCTAGGGAATCCAGTTTTTATAGTTATTAGTATTACGGAAGTATATGATTTCTTATTACAAAGGTATGTAGTATATATACATATATAGAGAGAAAGAGAGAGGAGGAGACAGAGAAATGATACTTCAGAATAAGCTCATCATCGGTATCTTAATATACTGAAATTACTATGTTATTATTTATTTAATAAGATTACTTTTTAACACAATACAATATTTACAACCAATTCAGAATTCACTTAACATACAACAAAATATAGCAGAGTATCACTACATTTTAACCCCTCTGATTATTCAGAGGTATTTCAGAAGCAATCTCGCAGAAATACATTTCAAGTTCATCAACTATTCATTTTTACATTAATAAACAAATATATTGACAACTATCAAATCGATTACTACAGAATAAATCTTTTGTTCTACGATTGTTCATTAAGGTCTAAACTATTAGTACCCAGCTCGGCCGGAGCTGGTATGCTACCGTTAAGCCTGTAGAGGCTACTGAACAAATTATACTATTTAGAGCATTTAACATAGATATCTTGAAATATCAACTCTAGAGTTACTACGGAATAAATCCGATGATCTAAGATTACTCACCGGGTCTCACAATATCTGACCTCAGCTCGCCGCCGATGACCCAGAAAGCACTTCTGGCCGAACCGGCCATGAACAGGAAAATGAAGATGAAATTGAGTTACCATACTTTCTTAGTCCTTAAATACATACCAGAAAAAGAGGGAAGGACAGCCACCATGCAAGGAGGCCGACGGCGGCAGTGGACGGTGAAGCTCGCCAGCTGCCGCCCTGGATCGCACGAGTCAAGTAAGCGGACAACGGTGCCGCTAAAGCTTTCCCTTGGTTAGAGACTTAGGTTCGACGTTGACGAGCCACCAGGACCGACGTTCGCCGTCGACGTGACGGACTTTCGGAACGCACGCTGGGCTACCGTCGAGATCGCGGAAGAGAAGAGGAAGAAGCTTACAGGGGGTGCTCGGGCTGTGTCCCGAAATTTCCAGAAAATGGGGCAAATATCAGCCCCCAAGCATCGGAGACCTGCTGAGCAGGTCACAGACCAATTTTTCAATATTTTTTTTTTTGCCCAAACTTTCCCTTATTCCAAAATTTGCCCCGCCCGAAATCAGAGCTTTTTAGTTTAGTCCCTATCGATATTTCAGTTTAGTCCTTTCAGATTTCAAAATTTTATTTCAAATTTTTCTTTTTATTTTTTCTTAATTTTTCGGATGTTACGTTATACTTAGAAGTGATATACAACTAATACAATCAACTCTTGTTTACTCTTCATTTGAAATCATAAGAAAATAAGAATTTAATCCATTTGGAGTAAGTTTTATGCATAAAATTGTTCGTAAATCTAAATTCAAAATAATTCAATTCTAGTTTTTTTTTTATTTCAAGTGAAGGATTAGTATCCTAAAGCCCATATTTGTTGTCTAACTTTGTGCAAAATTAAGAGCTTGGCTTCATTGTGTTGCCAATGTCAATCACAAATCTATATTTCACATTAGCTTTAAAAAGGCACTCCATTCCTATGTGCACATAATCTATAGGAATAACGTCAATTTCAAGCTTCACATTATGCTTAAACGACAAAATCAATCATTTATTGTGTCTCCTTAATCCCTCTAATGCAACTTCCACCTACTATTTTCCTCTTTGCCAATGTTGTGCAACATTTGTTAGCTTTAAATTCCTATTTTAGTTTGAAAATTTTTACATGCACACATAACATTCTCACATTATTTCTTAAACTTGCACACATGATAAATTTTTAATATGTGTGACTAATAGCATTTGAAAATAATACGTTTAAATAGCATTAGTCAACACAAAATTTTTGTTTTTGGCCAAATCTTCACGTGAAAATAATAGTAAAGCATTATTAATGAAGTTTCCAAATGACAAAATAGTATGCCATGGAGACAGTAAGTTCTTGAGGCTTTTTGCAATGACAAAAACTATGATAAATATTTTTATATGTTGACCCATAAGTAAAGTTAATGGCAACTCGAAAGGTTTCTCATGCCTGCCAAGCATTACAAGTTTCCCATCAGGCTTCAACAGATTAATCAAGGGTATAAAAGGATGTACACTAGACACTATGTCATGATGACATCCAAGGTTCCTATTGTAGCCTATATACATGGAGAAGAATATCAGGATGTAATCATATGTAGTCCATGTCTCAATTTGTATGCCCAGTGTCATGATCCGACGATTCTCTAGCTGAAATCATGCATCATATGTTGTCACTCTTGGCCAACATGCTAGGCTTCCCACAAATTTGAGCCATACTTGGTTAGATATTCGGGGACATTGAGAATTTTATTACCTATACAATCAAAACCCAATGCACAACATGTCTTCAAGCCAACAAGAGCGTTTAGTCAAAGCATTAGTGTATACTGAGTCTCAAAGAACGTGCCACACAAGAAGCATTTAATATACATCGAGAAGGGACTTTTTAAAAAATAAGGAGCGACACAACTCCATTTTATTAATTTATGCCTCATTACATAGTTTTGAGTGTGTAGGGGGAGTATCTCTAAGCTCCACACTCGATCCTTAGCCTAAGCCATGGTGCCCCACTAGTCACTTACTCACCTCCTCCCATTTAAAAAGCATATTAAACAAAATCTCTATCGACAAGAGTAAACATACTTTTTTCCAGTTGACATAAAGACTTTTTATCCAGTTCCTAAGGGTTCTAATATGCCATCTCATATGGACACGAAGATAAAAATGTAAGGATTTCAACCACATACTTTCCTACTCGTACTAGACAAATGATCATGTCAAAAAGACACAAATACCCCCAAAACGGAAAAAATTCAAAAAAATAATTTACAACTGTATTTGCTCCCAAATTCGCACCACATGATCTACTCTTCATGCTTGATTTTTGTACCAAGTTTTGTCCGAATCTGAGCACATCCACCTGTCGAATCTGGTTCACAATGCCCGACTTGTGACACCCAAATTAAATTAAAGTTGCCAAGGATTTAAATTGCGATCCTATCACCTAAGGGATTGCATTTCACACTAAATTTAAATCACATTAACCATTAGTTTTCGTATTAGTGTACAATTTTTTATAATCCTAAATCCTAAACTTTAAATCCTTAACAGTTGCATTGCAGAAACCGTAGATTGATTGGGAAAAACAATTTCTGCAATCCTAATTGCAATAGGAATATGATTGTGGTGCCTATCTAAACTCATATGAAGTAGTCAGAATTTAAATCTCTTAAGTATGTGTTCACAAACATGATGTTGAAAAGCATACCTGCATCTGATCTTGATCGTGGCTAATTACACAAGAGTCAGCTCCAAGAAGTTTAATAATTTCCTGCATCTTGTTAGAAGATGTACTAATGATAGTGACCTTTGCCCCAAGAGCCTTTGCAAACTTGATAGCCATATGGCCAAGCCCACCAAGACCAACCACATCTAGATGCAAGTTAGGCTTTTTAAGTTTAAAAAATCTCAAAAGGTTATAAACTGTGATTCCAACACAGAGGAGAGGGACAGCAAAATCAAGAGGCATGACATCAAGAATGTGAATTACTAAGTGCTCATCTGCAACCATAAAATCAAAGTAGCCTCCATATGTGATGGTGCCATCTAAGTAATAAGCACTATATGCGAGATTCATTTTAGGGCAATAATTTTCAAGATCATTAGCATAGCTTTGACATAAGCAGTAGGATCCTATCAAACATCCTACACCCACCTTGAGGAAATTCATAGTAATGTGGATTGGATGGATTGAAGTGAAGGCTTCATTCAGTACATCTGGAATAAATGCCAAAAATTTGGTCTTTCTTATGCTTGAATCCCTCGTGAAGTAAAATATGTGCCATTATAATAAGCTAGAAAAACAATCTTTAAGGAACACAGAAATATGTGAACTTTTCCTAGCCTTGTCCATGTTGTCACTTAGACCCCTTTGATCCATCACACCAAATTACCATATTTGTGTACATTCAACACTTCCCCAACCTGCGAAACTGCTCCCACTACTCATGGATTCCTTAAAAAGGAATATTGAAGAGCTCAAGGTAGCCGGTCACCTTTTTCCTTACTAATCAGCCATCAAAATGTCCTTCAACTCTATATTTTCTTCCATAATCTGGTACTAAGCCTTGCCAACATTAATTAACACCAACCACCACTTTATCCCTATAAATACCCCTCATTAATCAACCATAAACACATAGAACAAGCTTAACTTGAGAAAACTCTAACAAACTAAAGACTCATCCTATACTTAGTTGCATTTTTCACATCACATGGTTGTGTTTTTGTGGCAATCAAGACCTGGCTTCTTTTGCTATCAAATTCAAGTTCAGTGTGAGGTGCTCACTTATCTTCATCAAAGGCCACTTCATGGGATTCCTATTCATGTATTTACACCTCATTGATCACAAAAAATCTTGAACAAACTTTTATATAAAACTAGTGTTCTCACATGATTTGTTTATTTTAAGCATTGCCTTAGTTAGTTAGTTATTGGGATTAAAATTGAAAAAAAAAATTAAGAAAGCCAATTATAAGTAATTTTAAAAATTACTTGAATAATTACGTTTTGTGTGTGTGTGCGCGCAAGCACACGCTCATGCACGCACATGCTGAAGGTAAAGGTGGAATTCTTACCTTTTATATTAAAAGATAAGTTCCTCAATTGAACAAATTGCATAATTACATTTCAAAAGAAGTATTTATTTTTTCAAAAACTAGATAGTTTCTCACCTGGACTTATGTGAGAGTTGGCTAAGTAACAAAGCAAAAAATAGGTTGCAATAGGATATCTGCTAGCATTTCATTTGTTTTATCGAAAGATATCTCTTTATAAAAAAATATTTATTTTTGTAAAAATAAAAAAAATTTATATCATCTACATATCTTGTGATTAATAAAAAAATAAAATCAAATCAAATATATAACATTTATCAAATAGAACATTTCTTGTGATTAATAAAAAAAATAAAATCAAATCAAATATATAACATTTATCAAATAGAACATTTTTTATAATCTTAAATTTTAAAAACTATATTCATAAATAAATGAGATATATTTTTTTTTCAATAACTACCATCCGACAGAACAAAATATCCTAGGAAACACTAATCTTGAAAAGTTCAGCTGAACTGAAAGAGCATTAAGGAAAGAAAGGCAATCGAGTAATGTTATCAACATAAACTTTTTTTTTCAATAGAAATCCTCTGTAAGCTAAAAAAATTTCAATTTTATTAGTCTGACTGAAATTTTACCTCTTTTTTTTTTTTTTACTTATTTTTTCCCAATGATTTTGGAATTTTTATTAGTTAAAAGTAAATGATTGGACACTTGAATTTGTTGCTCTGCTTTTTAATTTGCCTTCTCCATGAGAAGTTTTAACAGTTTGGCAGCTGTTAACACATGCTTCAAACTTGTACAAATAATGTAATATTAGCTAAATTTTTCACATTACACATATCATATAATTTTACTTAAATTCTTTTGGTTAAAAACGTGAGACCAATTTAATTTTTTACAAATTTTGGTACAAATAATTTAACATTCCAAAATAATTTAAAACATTCAAAGTTGATTTGATACATTGAATTCATAAATAATATGCAAATTGATACACTGCACTCAGAAATGATAACTAATACAACCAACTCGTATTTAATATCCTGAAACCTATCATTTATTATATGACTTTACGTTAAATTAAAAGCTTGATTTTAATGTATTACCAATATCAATCACAAATTTATATTTCACATCAGCATTACGGAGGCGTTCCATTGCTATGTTCACATAATCTATAGGAATAACCTCAATATTAGGCTTCACATTGTGCTTAGCAGCAAAATCAATCATTTCTTGTGTCTCTTTGATCCCTCCAACGCAACTTCCACCTATTATCTTCCTCCCTGCCAATATTATCCAACATTTATTAGCTTCAATATCCTATTTTAGTCTGAAAACTTTTACACGCACATAACCTTCTGACATTATTTTTTAAATTTGCATACATGATAAAATTTTAATGTGTGAACGATAGCACCAGCATATAATTTTTATTTTTGATCGGGTCTTCACATAAAAATAATAGTAAGGCATTATTAATGAAGTTTCCACGTGACAAAATAATATGCCATTAAGATGACAAGTTCTTGAGGCTCTTTGCAACAGCACAAACTATGATAAATGTTTTCATATGCTTACCCATAAGTAAAGGTGGGACTGGCAACTCTAGAGGTTTCTCAGGCCCACCAAGCAGTACAAGTTTTCCATGAGGCTTCAACAGATTAATCAAGGGTAAGAGAGGATGTACAGCAGAAACTGTGTCAATGATGCCATCCAAGGTCCCCATTGCAGCCTACATACATGGAGAAAAATATTAGAATCTAATCGTATATAACCCATGTCTCAATTTGCATGCCCAGTTTAAATTGCAATCTCATCATCTAGGGAACTGCATTTCAAACTGAATTCAAATCATATTGACCCTTGGTTTCTGAATTAGTTAGAAAAATTTCACTACTTAGTTCAAGACGTTGAACTGTATGATGTTGAATCCATACCTGCATCTGATCTTGATGGCGGCTGATTAGAAACGATTCAGCTCCAAGAAGTTCAATGGCTTCCTGCATCTTGTTAGGAGATGTACTGACGACAGTGACCTTAGCCCCAAGAGCCTTTGCAAACTTGATAGCCATATGGCCAAGCCCACCAAGACCAACCACACCCAGATGCAAGCCAGGCTTGTCCAGTTCAAAATATCTCAAAGGGCTATAAACTGTGATTCCAGCACACAGTAGAGGGGCAGCAGCATCAAGAGGGAAGGCATCCGGAATGCGAATTACAAAGTGCTCATCTGCAACCATCAGATCAGAGTAGCCTCCATATGTGATGGTGCCATCGTGGTCCTTGGCACAACATGTGAGAATCATTTTGGGACAGTAATTTTCAAGATCGTCAGCACAGCTTTGACAAGAGCGGCAGGATCCTACCATAAATCCTACACCCACCTTGTCTCCAACTTTGAACTTTTGTACTTTGCTCCCCACTTCTGTTACCTCACCAACAATCTCATGCCTGCATTGGTATAGAATTAGAACCAAATGAACTTAATCCTTCATTCAACCTTATAGCATCACTTATCAGTTCTGAAGGATTGATCAATCATCAAATACATCATAAGAAAGACTAATATTTCATTCCACGTTAACCCAGAATCTAAGCAGAGACACAAGCACAAAACATGACATGATCACAATACGGCATAAACATATATTATAAAAATTTTATGTATATATATTTAATATTGGTCACACATCTTCAATCCCCATAAAATATTACACAGTGAGTAGCAAATCATTAATAAAGACATAGCTCTCTTGGTACAAACAAATCAATAAACAAACTTAAAAGTATATAGGAAGCATACCCAGGGACAAGTGGGTAAGTAGAACTCCCCCATTCGTTCTTCAACATGTGAAGGTCTGTGTGGCATATCCCACAGTACAACACCTTAAATGTCACATCTTTCTCTCCTGTCTCCCTGAAAAAGAAAATGGCCCATTTTTAGCAAGCCCAGATAAATTAATAAGTCATTAACATGTAATTATCATAAATTTTTCATATTTTATTTACCTTTTTCACAAAAAAGAATTTAAAAAAAAATTGTGCAACAACCTTAGTTGATGAAGTTGATTTTTTTTTATTTGTTACAAGTAAAATTCAAACAAAAGATTGTAACATTTTTTTGAAAAATTAAAAAATTCACATTAAAGTTAGAAATTTTCAGCAAATTTACAAAAGATGTATCGTACAAAGGAGGCATTCCGCCATGCAAAGAAATGGATCTGGTTTCAAACAAAAATGGAAAATCTAGTAAATGATTCCAATCAATCTCTATTTAGAAATAAGAATGTTTCCCCTGTTGAATGTTAATTCGACAATAAAAATAATAATAAAACAAGGGTTGAATGTGTTTAAAAAACAGAAATTATTCAACATATTACTGCCCATGAGCTTGAATTTATCTAAGTTTAAGCTTGAGTCGCTTTAAATTTTCTCAATCATAATTCAGTTCAAATTCGATTTGAATCAATTTATTTAATTTAAACTCGATTTAAATTAAGTTCACAATCGATTTGATTTCACTTGTTAAATTCAAATCAATTATAATAATGAAATATTTTATTCATAATTTAATAATTTAACAAAACTTACGAAAACAAATATGCTTAGCAACTTATCATTATAGAATAAATAAAAAAATATAAATGATAAAAGATAGTATTATAATACTATTATTCATATTAGAGGAGTACTTAATATAATAAATAATAATTTGTTACAATATATAAAGTTATATTATAATCACAATTACACTTATTAAAAAATGAAATATTATATTAATAATAAAAATATATTATATTTATGATAAATTTTTATCAGATATTTTATTTTAAAATAGTATATATATTATAATATATATATATATATTTATTTACTTATATATCATATGTTGAACTAGCTCATGATATAAATGAAGGGAATTCTTAATAGCTCTAGTTCAATTCATTCACAAATAAGTTGATTAATTTATCTCTGATTTTATTTATTTGTTTCACAAATTTAATTTATCGAATTAAAATTTGAATCAATTTATAAATCAATCCCGGGTTAACTTAGCTCATTATTGGTCCTAATTTCATGAAAAGAATAGTATACCTTCTAGAGAATTTGATGGGAGAGAGAACCCCCGACTTATCCCGAGCTGCCCATCCAAAGGCGTTTCTGGGATGCTCAAACTGTGGTTGTCCCGCCATTATAGTTTGTTCTGCTTCACTCACGAAGAACCAGAAAAGGAATAAGAACAGAAGCAAATGTGTTGTATTTGTGAGGTTGAAGGGTAAGGAAATTATGTAGCAGAGTGAGGTGAACATTGTATTATAAGAACCAGAGTGACGTATTCCGTGAGCTCATGGCTTTTCAAAAAACATTTTTTTTTTGTACCAATAGCATTTATCATTGAATTTTCTTGGTGGGTGTATATTCTCGAGAAATCATTTTTCTGTCAAAAGAATTGGAAGTGTCCGAATCGTACTGATTGTCAAACAAGAAATTTATGAAATTACAAAATAGTATAATATACCATACTGTGGTCAAAGATCTTTGTAAGGTTAGAATCGTAAAACTATATCCTTCTGCCCTGGTTTTTTTATAAGGTCAGTGTCGTCTAGTATACTATGTGCAACTTGCCATATAGTTAAAACATAGGATGGTAAGACTACAAAAGTCAAAGGTTATAAGGTGGGTATCGTGTAACTTTATCCTTCTAACCTTTGTTTTGATGTAAACGTTAGTATTTAGTTAAAGAAGACAATATTAACTTGTCCAAATTAACTAATAACAAACATTTTTTTTTTAAAAAGAAATTTAAGAGTAAGATAAGTTGCTCCACTTTAAGATTAATTAAGATATGTCATTGATTTCTTTAAAAATTTACAGTGATATTAATTTATAAACTATCTAACTCTTTAAAATAATTAATAATGAAATTTAAATTTAAAATATAAATAATCCAAGAAAAAGAATTTTATTAATTGAACTAATCCAAGAGATTCAACAACAAACATTTTTAAAAATATTAATTTTTGTATACAATAATGGCATGTATATTAAATAGTATATATTTATTTATCTATTCTCTTATCTTGTACTATTAAACATGCTTTTCTTATTATATACTACGTTTCATCATTCAAACAATATCTCAAACTATTTATTTGATAATTTTTTTTAAAATCCGCCAGAGTGACAAATTTTCAGGAATATACGCACATGAGTTGGAAAATTGATGCTATCGCAAATCGAAATTGCACCAGGGCGTTTAAACATGCAAATAAATATATTATATGATCGATTAAATCATTAAGAAATGGAGGTTAGTTTCTTGGTATCATCCAACCAATACAATTGAGTTGTTTTTGTGAAATTTCAAACAACTCATTTTCTAAGATCAAGTGAAGAAAGACGGGCGTATCATTTATAGACTATGGATCGTTTGGGAAAATAACTTAATTAAGCACTTATACCTATAAGTTTAAATAAATTTATTGAAAGGTAATAAATTATTTTTATAAATTTAAATAAATACTTAAATTTTTTATTTAAAATACTTATATTATAAGATAAGTTCAAATATGAATTGTAAATAAGCTCTCCCAATCGCACCCTATATATATATATATATATATGAAACGAAATTCTAACCTCACCTTATTTTGTTTTTCTCTCTCATCAGCTCATATTTTGACATATAATTTTATTAAATTTATTTTATATTTATCTCTTTTATTTTATGGATGAATTTTGTATATTTTTATATCTAATATTTTATATAATAATAAATTTAAATTTTATTGTTGATTTATTTAATTGCTTTAAAACTAAGAGAGAGAAAATTAATATATCAAATTCTAATTAATCTCTCATAATCAAATTATTATTATTATCTTTATTTTAAATTTTATAATTTATGTTTTGATTTTTATTTGGATTTCTTATTTATTTATCTTTATTTATACTTTTTCAGCATTCATAGGACAAATTTAGAGTAAAAAATTAAACCCAAATTATTTTCTTAAAATTAAATTTCTACTACTACATTTATCTTAAGTTTTAAATATAGATTTTAATATTTTTATGTAAATTTATTTTATTTAATTATGACAATCAATATAAAGATATGATAGTTATGATTCATTATTCTCGCTCATATATAAAAATAATTCTCTCATTCGATATTTCTTCATTATATATATAATATTCATTTGCGTGTGTGATTGTTATATCGATGGTGCACTTTCGATTTAAAAAAACACTACCAAAATAAATAGTTTAAGATTTTGTTTAAATGATGAAACATTGTATATAGGAAGAAAAGGAGGTTTGATAGCATAAGACAAAGAGAATAGATAAATAAATATATACCATGTAGTATACATGAACATGACATTATTGTATAAAAATGATTTAATATATTTTAAAGATATTAATTATTAGTCAATTTGGGAAAGTTAATTTAACAAAATACTAAACTTTACATCATAACAACGAAGGTTACAAGGAAAGCATATATATTATGCGATGCTGACCCTGTACGACACTTGCCTTATAAAAATAAAGGATAAAAGGATACAGTTATACGTCCTCATAAAAATCGTTGACCACAATATAGTATACTTTACTATTTAATTTATAATTATATAAATTCTTGAGAAAAATACATTTTAACCATTCATAATATGTTCTTAGTTTTAATTTATCCACACATGTTTTGAAATGTCATAAAGAAGTAACTATAATTTATACCATTAATTTTTTGTCCACCTATTTTAATTTTTCATTCAAATTTAACGAATTTTATCACATATCAGTTACGTGTTCTTTAAATAGTCTTAATTTGACCCTAATTACGCCTTCATTGTTCTTAATTTTCTTTTTTTACATAAATTCAAAATTGAAGAAATTTTACAAAAATTAAATATAAATTTTTAAAATTTTAGATTTAAGTGAAAAACAAAATTGAGAACGATGAAGGTGAAATCAAAGTCAAAGGAGGATTAATTAGAGAACATGTGATTAGCATACGATAAAATTTATTATATTTAGATAAAAAAATTAACACAAAAAGATCAAATGTTAATAATATAAATCATATATTGTCTCCTTATAATACTCTAAATCAAAGGTGAATAAATTAAAGTTAGAGTCATTTCATAAGTGAGTAAAGTATATTTTTTTCTAAATTTTTTTTGGAATGATAAAAAAATAGAATTCAATTTATTTCATAAATAGATTTATATATAAATTTAATATCAAATAATAAAATTTTTGTTTTTGTATAATTTCAAATGAGACGTAAAGTATTGCTAAGACATAATAGCATAATTGTATTATTATAATCTGCTGGCTATAGTTTAAAATTAGGCAGACACTATAAGATGAGTGTCTAAATTATTCACACATTTTCCTAGCATGTTCTGAACTTGTAATAAAATATTGAACTTGTGACTAGATGCGTACGTAGGGAGAAATAAAATTAATTGCCACAAGGTACAATGATAATTAATTAACGGATTAAAAGTTGAAAACATAGGCAGTGACATATCTTAATTAGGATAATATAATTCGCCACATTTACAAAATAATAATAATAATAATAATAATAATTGTCACAAGGTACAATGATAGTTATTAATGGATTAAAAGTTGAAAAGTGAAATATCTTAAGATAATATAATTCGTTAAATTCATATAATAATAATAATAATTATCACAAGATTCAATGATAATTAATTAATGAATTAAATGTTGAAAACATAACGAGTGAAATATCTTAAGATAATATGGACCTGTTTGGAAACTTGTTCTGTTTTTCTGTTTTTAAAAATTATTTTTGAAAACAGCTCAGAATTATTTTTAAAAATAGGATTTTAGAACAAAATTTTTAAAACTGTTTTTAAAAACAGTTTTACTAAACATGTTTTTTTGTTTTAAAAATAGTAGACTATTTTTAAAAATAAAAAATTATTTTTAAAAAAATAGTTACCAAACAGGCCCTATAATTTTTCACATAATAATAATAATAATAATAATAATAATAATAATAATAATAATAATAATAATTATTATTATTATTATTATTATTATTATTGATGAACACCAAATCTCTAAGCTCTAACAGCATTACTAAATCGTGCTGATACCTACAAACAGGTGGTGTGAACCGCAGGACCTATCCGATGCTAAAATTAAAATAAGGTTATATTTAGTAAAAGTAATTGATAAGATAGCTGAGATAAGTTAAATTTTAGTTGAAAGCTGAAAGTTGTGAAACTATCTTATTCAATTAGAAGTATTTAGTAAAAGTAATTGTTAAACTAGTTAGTAAATGTAAAATGATATAAAAGGGTATGTTTATATGATTTTAGAAAAAATAATTTCTTTTTGAAATAAAAAATATTTATTTTTTATCATAATTTTCATATTTAATATTTGATTAATAAAATATTTTTTATTTTTACTATTTTATAATTATTAATGTAAGTAAATTTAATTATTATTGTAAAAAATATTTTTCATAAAAAGAAAATAGAGCATTAATTAATTTTATTTCATAAATTTTTTTCTTTTTCATCAAAATTTTATTTATTTTTATTAAATAAAGTATTTTTATTTTATTTATATATCTTGTAACTAAAAAAATGATTCTATAATTTTAAAAAAATAAATTTATCTTTAAAATAAAAAATATTTACTTTTTATCACACTTTTCATATTTAATATTTAATGCATAAGATTTTTTTAAGTAATCGGTAAACTTATGTAATGGACAATTACACTACATCATTAGCACTTAGCCCAAAGCCTTTATAATGTGTTTTTATATTATTTTAGTTAATTTTAACTCTTATAATTTTTTATTTAAAAATAAAATATTTTTTATTAACAAATTTTAAGCATGAAACTGATAAAACAAACCAACCATTTTTACCACAACATATAATTAGCTCATCACTGAATTGAAATACCTTAAATCCAGTTAGCTTAATAAACATATATAATATTTATCTTTTGCTATTGATATAAATATGATATTAGTTCAAATTGCTAAAAAAAAAAACTTGTTGGACATAACAATATTTGTTTCAATATTTTTTTAAAAAAATTATATTTTAATCAAATGAGTTAAAAAAAAGTTTTTGAATTCATTTTTAAAGTAATTTTTTAACATATTAAAAAATTAATGTTAGATTTATTTAATCATTGTTTATTTCTTTTGCCTCTTTTTTTTTTAAAAAAAAAAAAAAGACAAACCAGAATATGAGCTCTAATTGGCAAGCTCAGTCCATTATACTTTGCTTCAACACTACCATATAAGAAAGACTGGAATGAAAGTGAACGTAAAAAACTGTCCCCTCTCTAATAACAAAGAAGTAATTCCACAACATAACTGTTGAAAATGATCTGGTCAAGAATTAATTTAAACTACCAAAGAGTATATAGAAAACAGCAACCATCATAAATTGATCATTGTCTTCACAAATGTATATTTGAAATCTTCATGCAACTCACCACAAGGTAAAGCCCA
>JANHAO010016460.1:0-14361 GCA_026873985.1 Saraca asoca
AAGTCAATGAAAGTCTATAAACTCTACAAAAGTCATTCACTTAAAAAAAGTCTATAAAAGTCTTCAAAACTCTAAATTAAATACAACCCCTTAATTCCAATTATCCAACATTTTACCAAGATCTGCCCACACTCAAAAATCATCACAATACGGCCTACAATCTTGAAGAGAAAGAAGTTACCTCTATCTTTATTCATAACCAAGCTATTGAACGGCAATTCGAGGTTCCCTTGTTGTGACGCCCTAGGAAAAACCCGAATTGGCTAATGGTGGACTTCGGCTGGTGACAATGGCCAAATGGCGAAAATATGAAACCCAGCTGATCGGGAAACGCCAGACAATGGTGGCTTACAGTGGCAAGAGCTAGCTTTTGCAGCGATCGAAAATGGGAGAACAGGAACAACCTTATCAAGGTTGAAGGGAGAAGCTACGCCGTGAACTTGACTGCAGATAGCAGCGAAGCGAGTTGATGATGGAGTGGGCAGAAAGATCGGTGATTCGGCTTAACGGTGTAGTAAGTTGGGCATCGCCGAAGTTTGGAGAAGACAACTTCAGGGTTTGGGGTTTCTTTCTTAGTGTGTATCGAAGAGAGAGCGGAGAAAGAAGGAGGGCTCTCCAGTCTTTGGCTTTACAGAAAAGAGGACTTTAAAACTATGACATTTTGTTAATTTTACTAGAAGAAGAGAGAATAAAAAAATAAAAAAGAAGTGGTATGATACGTCTGTCTTCTTACTTTTTGCTACTTTATTTTATATAAAAACAAATTACATTTGCAAAAGTGGGCTTAAGTCACAAATACAGTAGCATAAACAGAGCAAATATTTTCACTTTCAAATGATACTGCTTGCCAAACCAACACAAATAAATAAAATAAAAGAACTCACTAAACATTACCATTTAATAAAGGAATTCCATGGAAATCATCCAGAAAGGGATTTGGGCATTATAATTAAGGTATCTTGAAAAGAGGATTTCTATCACAAGAGATTACAATTCAAATAAGTATCACTTAAAAGTATAGATTTACAAATTTGTGCACAAATAAAAAGTATGAAAAATATGAAGATTTGGAACTTAATAGTTTGTAAACACTTTAAATCAATATGTCTCTTTTTTGTTGTCTTCAATATGCTAGAGAGGCTCTGTATAGGTGAAGACTACTTATGACCGTTGCCCAATGTTCAACATCACTTAGGGGTGATGTGAAGGCATTCTAAATTCAAAAGTTGGCTCGCAAATTTCCCTCATTTGTCTTTCAAAACGTGTTCCAAATGTTTAGTCTAGAAAAGCAACAATTTCTTCTCTGTTCGAAAATTCAAATTTGACCTTAAAGTCTGTTGCTCAAAGGTGAAACATGATTCAAACAATGATAAATGTTTTTAGCTATATTTAGATATAAAAAGGTTGTTCAAGGTCATATCATATCTAACTAAATCTTTTAGAATCTAGCTCTGTTGATAGTATATTTCGATTCTATGTAATTTCGGTCAACTAGTGTTGTTCTTTTGGATTCAAGCTACAATCTATCTTTCGGAGTATCAAATAAAAGCAGAAAATAGAGGAAAGAGAGGAAAAATCAAATGAGAACAAGAAGATTTCTAACGTAGTTTAACCAAAATTAAGCAATACCAGTCCTTACGTCCATGGTAATATTATTGCATAAGAGAAATTTTTATAGAATTTTAGTATAACTGTTTCAGCTTGCTTACAGTGATCCTTCTCTTCTTATTTATAGAAGATGATAAGTTACAATTGTAATTTTACAAGTTTCATATATATCACATCAAGCATTAAATGTACAAGACAATATAAACTCCTGCAATTTGGCTCTTGCATATTACTTTCTATAGGTGGACCCCCATGTCTACTGGGTCTGAAAACTGGCGTAAGCTTGTCCGGTGCACCACCTTATGAACCAGTATCTCTAGGTTGAGATCGCTGCTAGCCTTGGTCAGTGAGGATGTTACATATAACGAAGAAAGCTCGTGTGGCCTTTATTGCTAAGTATGCGAGTTGGGACTTAGCATCCTAGGTTGCTTTAGCAAGCTGGGCCTTTCTTGTCCAAACTTCAGCTTATGTACCGAGTTATGCCTATAACATAAGCCCTCCAACTCTTAGTTCACTTCATGGACTGGGAATTATTGTATACTGACATCCTCCATTAGTGGATTGGTGTGTACAGTCAAAGTCCACAGTCAGCCTGTCATTTCATATGTTCTAGGCCACACCCTCTATAGTACGTGCCTCATAATTGTTAGTTAGTCAGCCTCATTTTCTTTCAAGGCAATTAATGAAAGTGGTTGAGAGTTTTTTTTTAACTATTTGGTGAGAGCAAACTGCTCTTATTTAAGACAAAGGAAATCTTCCTTCCTTTTTCATTGAGAGATCCAATGGGAACCTCAGATAATCCCCCCATTCTTCTGATGGTTTGCTTTTCTGGTGAGGTGTGTATGGTCTGCTGCATA
This sequence comes from Saraca asoca, assembly GCA_026873985.1. NCBI lineage: Eukaryota > Viridiplantae > Streptophyta > Magnoliopsida > Fabales > Fabaceae > Saraca > Saraca asoca. The sequence goes on from JANHAO010016460.1 coordinate 2,466, forward strand.
GTAGCCTTTGAGGGTGATCCTTCTTCGAGGATGTTGAATGATCTTGTATAGATCTTGAATTATTTCCTCATAGTCATGTCGTGGGGTTGCTCCTCTCTGGCTGCTCCAGTTTGTCTCCTTTAGACTCTCGGGGCTAAGTGGAAAGCTGGAAAGGATTTCTAAACCAATAAGAGTGATTGGAAGAAGAAATTTGGGGATCCAGTGCGCTCTAGTCAATGGGAGTTCATCTCCCAGTTCCTGGGCCTCTTTTCAGAGTCTGATAACTATAAGCTTATTTTGATTTGTATTCCAAATCTTATAAATTTACCTCGTTGAGGCTTTTTAATGAATGGAGTATTCTTCATATTTCTTTTATACTGTGTTTGAATATTCTGCATATCATCGATAATAATAATATAAACTTCAACTAACCATAATGAGATCACATTATTAATAGGCAAAGCTTGAATGGCCAATTACCTTATTACAAGATTAGTGTATGATTCTCATTGTAGACACCTACTCTTGCTCAGGATCTCAATGAGGTTACTGGACTGTTGTCCTGCAGACCATATCACATACTCTTTCAATCGATCCTTTTTTAATCAGGTCCTCAATTGCATCTCTGAGAGGCCGACAATTCAGAGTGTTGTGCCCGATCTCGCTGTGGTAGGCATAAAATTTTCTCGCATCTCTGCACTCAGGGGGATTTCTTACGGGATAAGGCTTCCCAAAGTATTTCCTGTCCTTTTCTGTTGCATATATCCTATCTGAAGTGTCGGATAGGACACTACAGTGTTCATGGTGGCTTAGGGGCTGAGGTTGCTGGAGCTTGGCCTTATTTGCCAGATGGTTATCAAGGTTAGCCTCGACATTCCCGTGATTACTCTTCTTCTCACCCTGCTTGGAGCCATTCACCTTGTCCCTTTGATTCTCTGAGCCAAAAGTATCTTCCCACTTAATTTGTTTGGTGGCATGATCGTATAACTCACCTAAATCTGCAACTGGGGATTTGTATATACTTTTGTATAGTTTCCAATCCTTGTGGAATCCTATTGAGATCGTTGTCAAGATGTTCTTGTCGGATAGGCTCTCCACGTTGTTAATCTCGTGCTTAAATCGGGTAATATAATCTTTCAACGAATTTTACTTGTGATGGAAGATCATAGCAAGATGGCAGGGGGCGTGAGCTGCTTCTTCAAAGCCCTGTATTGATTGAGAAATTTCTCTTCACAGTCTTCCCAAGTGCTAATGATGCTAGCTGAGAGGTTCCTGAACCAAGCTCGAGGTGCATCTCCTAATGCAGCTAGGAAGACATGACATTTAATCAGAGGATTACTCATTTGAAGGTCCATCTGGACATTGAACATGTTCAGGTAGCTTTGTATGTTACTATCCTTATTGTACAATGGGACTGTGGGAACTTTAAGCTTGTGAGGAAGGGGTTTCATCTCAATTTCCTTAGAGAAGGGGGATTGTCCCTTAGGGCATCCCCGATTATTTAGACCTCGAGAATGTTCTTCCAATTGCTTCACCCTTTGAGGAAACTCCTCTACCAGTAGAGTCAATGTTCCTGAGCACTGGCAAGAAGCCTGGTGACTCCTCTTACCTTCTTGGTCACCTAGCAGTGACCTGACGTACGTTCTTGGTTGGCTCTGTTTGAGCTTTCAGCTTACTGCTACTGGTGAACATTTTTAGGTGTAGTGACTTTATCTTATCTTTGCACACCCTAAGCTTGCACTTGTGCCAACACCTTAAATGCTTTATCCATTTCTTTCACTATATTTTCCAATGTTTCTTAACGTTGGTGCCATGCTTGCATTTTGCTGCTCCCGAGCATAGTAATGGTAGGTTGGTGGCGAATAAAGGAGGGTAAACCATTTGTGGTAGAAAAACTTGTTGTATGACCCTCAAGCTGGTTGTTAATAGTGTGAGACTCCTAATGGCTTTTCCTCTAGCCATTACGACTAAACAAAGGATGAACTTGAACATAAAAAATCAACCAAAATGTAGATGAGTCCCCACAGATGATGCCAAAATATTGATGATGGATTTCGATTCTGCCTAATCCCGATCAACTAGTGTTGTTCTTTTGGACTTAAGCTACAATTTGGTTCTGGGAGTATCAAACAAAAATGAAAAATAGAGGAAAAAGAGGAAAAACCAAATGAAAACAAGAAGGTTTTTAACGTAGTTCAACCAAAATTGAGCCACGCTGGTTCCTACAACCACGGTAATATTATTGCTTAAGAGAAATTTCTATAGAGTTTCAATATAGCTATTTTAACTTGCTTATAGTGATCCTCCTCTTCCTATTTATAGAAGATGAGAGGTTACAATTGTAATTTTATAAGTGTCATATATATTACATCAATCATTAAATGTACAAGATAATATAAACTCCTGCAATCCAGCTCTTGTAGATTACTTTCTGTGGGTGGACCATGTCTACTAGGTCTAAAAATTGACATAAGCTTGTCTGGTACTGCACCTCACAAACCAGGATCTCTAGCTAAGGGTCACTACTGGCCTTGGTCAGCAAGGACGAGCCCAAGTATAACAAAGCAAGCTTGCGTGGCCCTTGCCATTAAGTATGCGAGCCAGGGCTTAGCATCCTAGGTTGCTTTAGCGAGCTAGGCCTTTCTTGTTCGGACTTCAATTTATGTACAGAGTTATGCCCATAACAAGCTCCTTTTATTTATTTATTTGCTTAGATATATTTTTATTCCTCCAAATTTTCTAAAAATTACAATTTGATATCCTATTTTTAACTTAAACAATGTTATCATTCACCTTTTTCTCAATGTTATAATTAACTACTCATGTTCAACAATTAGTTTTAAAAAAAATAGAACTTGCTAGATGAATGCTTATTTAATCTTTGTGACACATACTTTACTTATGTATTTATAGCCAAAATGAAAATAGTAAAAAAAAAAAAAAGAATACCCTTAGTTAAAGCTTATAGTGGCCACTGAAGTGCAACTGACATCATTAAGAGTGTTTATCAAGTCTTTCCATTCAAACTATTGCCACATTAGCAAAGCACGTGTCATATAGAAGTCATGTCAATTAAATAGACATTTACTGAGCAAATGTGACTATAGTTTGAAGCTTATAAAGCTTGTGATTCTACTTAAAGTTAAGACTCTAGACTCATAATCATGATCACATGTTTAGTTTTATACATTTTGATAGTGCAAAAACGCATCTCAAAAGGTAAATATTTACTATCGCTTATAGATTAAAAGTGCGAGATATCATAGGACAAATCTCTCATTAACTAATGAGGATGATAGTCCATACAAAGTCTCATTAGATGCCTATATATGCAGACATTCTCAAAGGAAGTAGAAATCAATTACTCAATGACATAGTATCTATAGGCAAGATTATGAGATAATCTAAAACAAAAGATATATTCTTTAACTTATAACTCAAAACTCATTAACATATAGTTCAAAGATCGTGAAGATCTAGGACATGTCTTGCTCGTTTGTGCCATGTTCCCAAGCACACTAATATGAACTTGGTATTGTTATCCTATATTGATAGTGATAGACTCATGCACCTAGATAGACCCTAGACTATACTCCGATACCATCTTGTCAAGCCCTAATTTTTGGGAACATGACTGACGTAGGTAGTCATTCGATAATAACTTCCTACAAGCCATTTCTATACTATAAAATTACTCAGCACAATCAAAACAATAAGAATGAAAACTCAATTATAATTTAAGAAAAACAAAATACATTTTATGCAAATTGCAAATGCTTAATACAAACTCTTGAAAAACCTTTTTACAATAATTTTAATAGAATACCCTCCATTTTTCAGATGTTTTTAGGTCATATGCCCTTCAAATAGCTTGTTAAATAATTCAAAGGTTCTTACATATTTACTGGATACAAAACAAATACAACAAATCCAAAACTAACTTTACACATGCATATGCAAACATCACAATTGCCAATTTGATTAACCCAATTTTGTTTTTTTGTTTTTTTTTGGTCCTTAATATTCATCCTGCAATCTTCACAATTTCTGATAATCCTAAAACTAAAACATTTTTTCCAAGAAAACGTAATGAGTTTTAATAAAATCCAGTAAATAAATCACTTACTCTATGTCCAGTCTATAATTAATGAGCAAATATATCAATGTCACATTTACCAACATAGAATTCATTTAATACTTAGAAATTTATGATTAAATTAACATAAAAGTTATGGTTTATTGGCTTAATTGCACAGTTTACAATTTTCAACAATAAGTGTAATATCACACACACACACACACACACACACACACGCACGCACACACACCTTTAGGAATCCTCCTAACTCATTTCTTACTTTCTTCAATAATTTTAGTAAAGTAGTGAGAAGAACTAATTATGAACTTGTACTATTACAAGCTCATTAACTAGCTTGAAATTCCATTCACGGTCAAACTAATAGTTTAGATATGCCTACTCATTAGTCATTTGATACACGTAAACAAAGAACTACCATTTAGGTAAGTTCTAGTCAATAGCAATTAGGACTCTAGGTAGGTACTAAGCATATGAAAAGATTATCACTGTTGCAAATTCAATCAATTAAAAAGAATGATTCATGGTCATTCTTTGTCAAATAAGAACATCCTATAGATTATTTCAATTTAATCCAGAAGGGGTACTAAATATACAAAATACACATAATAATTTTAAAACATTCTCTGGTTATTCACATAAAGCCACTTTGGATAGTATGCAAAAGCATCACAAGCCCTTTTCAATCAATTTATTTATTCATGGATCCAAGATAGCATTCTTCAAGGAACTTACTAATAAAAATATTTTCGTGTTCATTTTCATTCCTCTTTGTTTTACCTTATCTCCCTACTATATTGATCTCCCCTTATCTCTCTATCATATTAATGGCCATAGATATGTAATTTCATTTCATTGTAGGTTTCTTGAAGGAAACTGTCAAAGTTCATATTTCTCAATTCACACACATTTCACTCAATAGCACTTCTCTAACAACTATCCATTCAATTCACACACAATTTTGTAATTCAAAGAAGTACCAAACAAACTTGTGCACAAACACCAATCATTCACACATGTTTGAATGAACATCACCACTCAATATATGATATTCAACTAAGGTACGTATAACATTCACTTTCTATGTCTAAAACAGTTCCAGTCAATCAAATATTAAGTAGCAATAACAACTTCTAATTACTAGCAATTCTTATAAATTACGTATAAAACAACTAATCAAGGAAATGAGGTTGAACACATAAATTGTTATAACTAAAATCACTAGACTAATGAGTTGCATCCGGGTATAATTTTAGTTACATTTCCTTCTAATCACAACACCTTATCCTAATAAGATCTATTGGTTTAACCTTACTATTATTAAGCCATGATGCAAAACAAGTTCTGTCACACATTATCTAACTAATGAATCATATAAATGAACAAAGAAGGAGCTATTTTTTACACCCATATATTTTCATTAGCTAAATCTCATGAGACAAAATTAATTCAATTCAAAACCCAGATGAAAGGTTTGTATGACTCCAATATCCTACACTTATGAATTTTGATCATATACATCACCACTCATGTTTTCACATGTCAATTCAATAGTACAACACTTATGGGGAGTTATTTACTCACAAGATTAACATGTAGTCATTTTTTTTAAAACCATTCCAATTATTTTCAAATGTTATTTCCATATTCAAACGATCCACATAAACTATTATTTATCAATATTCATGCCATTTTCATAATTACTATATTCAATCTCCAATCTCTCATATTATCACATTTACTCATTTCTACTTTTGACCAAATATACCATTTCCCAATCACACTTGTTATCAATACATTACTCATTTCAAGTACGGACTTCCATCTTTCAAAAACTACTATCCAATGGGTTCATTAAGAGCCTTCTAATACATAATTCTATCCATGAACCCAAATCTTACAAAAAAATTAGACACTTTCCAATTACTCACCCTAAAAAAAATATATGTTCTATGGGGATTTAAATAAATTTTTGTACAATCCCAACTTTTCATACTCCAAATATGCATTTACACATAACACTCTATCCATACATAAACACCACCTATATATGCACATATCAACTTCACCATTTCCACACCAATCCAATAGGCATTAGCACAATAAAACAACACATGTTCAAGTGCTAGAATAAATAAGCAATTTGCTCACTTCAAAATGCCATAATATTTCTATTCTTAGCGATTTTCACATATCATTCAATCACCTTACACTTTTAATCAATTTTTTTTTCTTCAAAGGAATCCAAATTTTAACATTTATATCTCTAGCTTATCTTTACTCAACATCATATTTAAACTAAGGAGTAAGTCATTTACTTACCTCAAAGGCTGTTGCATAAGCTGGGCTGAAACTCCAACTGTTCAATTCGAAACAGGGCAACAACTTGTTGTAGGGAGGTGCTTGGCCTCAGCTCTCTGCCGCACAGCACCGCAGCTCCAACTGTAGCAGGGAGCTCCACCGTGGCTTTGCTTCATGTGGTGGGCTGTGGCAAAGAAATTCAATAGCAGACTAGGCTGGTGACAAGTTGCTGCTCTGCTTCCAACCATCTCAAGTGCAGAACAGGCGTAAGGATGACTGAAAAAGTTTGGCCGATGGAGTCTATGTGACCGGAGGCAAGCAGCGGAGCAGAAGGCGCTACTGGTGTTGCTGGTCTTTTGATTCTATTTTAGCAGAGAAGAAAGGGGAAAAAGCTCCGTAAGAGTTTTGTTTTTTGAGAGAAGAGAAAAAGAAGCTGGGTTTTTCTTGGTGTTGTCGGCTAGCTGAAAGAAAATTAAATAAATTCCCTAAACCACATAATTTAAGTTTTAAGGGGAGTGGATATAAATTATTTAGAAGAGAAATGAGCTTTTTTTTTTTTTTTTTAAGACCACCCTTTTGAAAAGTCAAAAGACCTTAGACTATAATTGCATAGTGACCACAAAAAGTACATTTTATCATTTATAAATTTTCTATATGCTTACATGCTCAAAGACGTACAGGAACACGAAAATACCTATATATTATTCTTGTATATTTTATAAGTACATGTAAAGAATAAAATAATTCAACTAAAGTTTATATCATTTTCAAAATACCATTTTAACCATTTTTATTTACATGTTATATAATAGGTATTACAAATAAAGTGGAGTAAAAAAAAATATAAACTTATTTAATTAAAGTTTTATCAATTCTTAAAATTTTTAAAGCATAGATAAAATATTATAAAAAATATGACATAGTTGATATGGAATTAAAATGAAATAACAACTATAATTAATAAATTATAGTAAATCTTATTGAATAAAAACAAGTTTAATAACGTCTAATAAAACTTATACTACAAATCCTCTCAGAAGGTGAATGAAGCATTTATTTATGATATAAAATAATTAATGTTTGAAACCTTTTAAATAACTATGAAAATAAGAAATTTATTGAGGAAACTTGTTTTATTTTATTTATTGATAAAATTCCGAATAGCTTTAAATTGCCAAATAATTTTTATTGAAATACTTTTAAATTCATTTCACAAACCTTAAACTTATAGTTATTTGATGAAGGGTATAACAACATTGTTCAAATTAAAAATAGAGGGAAAAATTATAATTTACAATAAAATAGAGAATTAAAATTGTATTTAAACCTTTTCTATTTTAGTTTCAATTAACTAATTCATATCAATTGATATAAATTTCAAACATAAAGATCACGTATAAAACTTATCCATTCTTATATCAATTGATATAAAAAAATAATTGACATACATTAATTATATCAATATAAAAAATAATTGATATAAATTTCAAACTCAAAAATTACGTAATAAAGTGTTTTACATAAATATAAATTTTCAAATTAAACTTAAACTTAATTAAATTTATATTATAAAATTCTATTCCATTCTTATATAATTTGATTATGCAAAACATATCAATTGTTATATGTAAGTGATATATTTTGCATAAGTATACTTGATATTAATTAATCAATTGAAATTAAAATATCACATCAATTTTGATATTAAGTAACACAAATTAATTGTAGCGAGGATATATACAATAAATATTAATAAGAGACTAAGTCATTTAGCTGTTTTTTACACCGACTTGTATTTGACTTATTAAAAAAAATTAGACCCATATTATTAATTATCAAAACATAAATAACAATATCTAAATATCACTTATTAACCCTGCTTACCTAATGATTTCTCTGATCAGTTTGGCTTCAATCCAAGAATCCCTCCCTCAATGCTTATTTTGAGGTACCTCTATTAAGTGAAACAGAAAAACAAATGAGGACAAGGAGGGAAAAAAAATCAGAAGAATTTAAATCCATCCTTGCTTTCCGGCCAAAAGTCAATCAGTCGGCCACAAAGTTGGTTTTAAAGCGAAGAACTTTTAAACATTTGGCCAAAATCATTAATGTCTTGACGGCATTCATCTACTTTAACCATATTTCTGCAGTTAAAGGCTCTCCTATATATCATTTGTGTGCTTATCACCATTGTTAAGTTTGTTCAGGAACTGAGAATAAAGATAGAACAGATCAGATCAAATGGGGATGGGAAAAAGTAGCAGCAGTATTTCAATCATGTTATTACTTGTGGCCATGTTAGCTTTGAGTATTGGAGTTGACCTCAAAGTTGAAGCTAGAAAACCAGCTTTGGATATTGAGGCCAAGTTGAAGCTCCTTAACAAGCCTGCTGTTAAGACCATTAAGGTTCTCTATTTTATTTTATTTATTTTTGTTGAGAAATGATACTGCTTGTTTTCTATCCTTGTTTTTTTCCTTGCTGTTTGAAAGACATTTTCATCTTTTTTTTTTTTTTTTCAATGATTCTATTGATAGTTCTGCCTTTTATGCAGTTTGATTAAGCTAAACATTTTATACCAAAGAACATCATGAGAGCAAGACTTTTGGACCAAAATACTCCACTTTGAAAAGAAAATTCTCTAAATATCCTCTTTTGAAAACTAATTTCCATAATACTTCACTTTTGCCTTGTCATGATATTATCATTTTTTTCCTATTAGACCGACCTTGGTCATCATATTATAATTATAGTATTTTTTTTTAACATTTTCCTTTTTTTTAAATAACAGTGAGGCATTGTTACTTCCAACACAGAGGGCATTTTGGTACAAAGGTCCAAGAGCAAAAGAAGAGTATACAATAATATTATTGAAATGTGTATTTATACTTAATTAGTTTAAACTGCGTAATAATAGCACTGTCAGTTAAAAAAAAAACTGTGTGGACTTGAACTTATAAGCGAGGAAAATACATTTTACACTGATGACATTTTGTTTAATGACAAATTATTTTTTAAATTTTAAAAACTTATAAATTATACCCTCAAATTTTAAAAAAGTTATAAATTATCCTTATAAAATTTGAAGAAAAGTATGAAAAAGCTAATTGACTATTAATTTTAATCCTAAATTAATAAAAATATATATGCATTATTGAGGTTATATTTTTTCTCCTATAAGGTACAAAGTTTGCACAAAACATATTATTGGTTCTAATAATTTCTCAAACTTATATCATAAGACTCATTTTTGGGATAAAATAAGACATTTAATTCGAGTTTTATGTCTTCTACGAAAAAAATAAGTCTCAGCAAAATATATGCAATGTAATTATTAGTTTAGATTTAAAAGTAATAAAAAATTAATATTTTCTTAAAAATGAAATTAGTAGATTTTTAAAATTTAAAAGGATGATTTGTCACTCAATAAAATTTAAAAAATAGAATGTGTTTCTCCTATAAATAAGCATAATACTTATGAAACACTATATGGACCCACATTTATTATGATATTTATTTATCTCCTTATGTTTACATGATTCAAATGTATATAAGAAATATTCTTTCAATTTCTTGTAGTCAACAATTTTATGTCGAAAAATTTTAAAATTAAAAAATAACTCAGTTTTTAATGACATCATTGTTAAAAAATAATATTGATAAATATTTTTTTTAGCTACAAATAGAGGAATCATGACCTAAGTTGGCTATATTTTTTTCCACATGTTATTCATGTAGAGTGAAGATGGAGACATTATTGACTGCGTTGACATCTACAAACAGCCTGCTTTCGATTCTTCAGCATTAAAAGACCACAAAGTCCAGGTCCATTAATTTCATTCACCTTGTACAATTATGACTATGTTGTTCGTTGGGTGGATTACATTAACTACTAGCTGAAAATATTAACGATAAATTGATAATTAATTTGATTAATAGATAGTATTACTTATTTGTATAAAGATATATAGTAAAATTAATTGTGTATCTTTAATTATTTGTGTAAAATGACATATAAATATATTAATATATTTTATTATTTATTTGAATATTTTTCATTTAATAATATTTCATATTTTAATATATTATTATCAAATTAAATTTTTTTCTAAAAATACATTAATACAATTTATTATATTTTCTTTTAAGATATATAATTAAAAATTATTATATTTATTAGTTTTTTTAAGAAATAAATATTTATAATTTATTATTTATTATATTTTTTTAAAAAATAAATGATTATAATTTATTATACTCTTTAGATTTTCTCGTAAGAAATAAATAATTATATTGTATTATTTATTATATTTTCTTTTGAAAAATAAATATAATTAATCATAGATAATTATGACTTTTTGCATATTGTTGTAAATCAGTTAGTTAAAAATGTTGAGTTTCTCAACTTTTAAAATTAGCTTTTGAGAGCCAATCCCCTGACTCAAACAACCATTTATAAAATACTCAAAATAGCATATTAATTTGATCAAACATCTAAAACTTCTCAAATTAGCAAAAAGTCAAAAAAAAAAAAAAGTTTCCTGAAGACTCTCTATAGCTCTTTCATATATATATGTGTGTAAAGCGAAAAATGCACCCTTCAACTTTAGAGTAATTGTATTTAATTTTTATAAACTATTAATTCTTGCAATCAACTCTCTTTAATTTTGAGATAGTAATTGTATTTAATACTCAACATCCATCTTGTGAATGATTTGAAAAAGTAAACGTATTCGATTTGATATGAAACTTTGTAAAAAAATTAAGCATTATGTGGATTCCTTGTGGTTCAAATTTGGGGGCGTTCCAACTTATGTATTACTTTTTTTTTATTTTTTTCATTTTGAGGGCATTTTGACCATTTTAGCATGATTTACTTATTCAATGTAAGTAGGAAAACTGATTAATGTGATTTTTGTATTTTTATTTTCATATCAATTTAAGATGGTGCTTGGATTCTTCTTAAAAATATGAGAAAAGACCTTATGTGAACATAATTTGCCACTTATGTAAAATTAAGGGGGGCTCATTACAACAATTGATAGTTAGTAAGTGTTAAATACAATATTTCCAAAATTAAAGAGGATAATTTATATTTTTTTCTTATATATTTATGATAAATCTATTCTCGCTTTCTATTATCCACTCCCACTCTCGTATTTTCTCACAAAGCAACTGCGGTCCATTTGCTTTGTGACAAAACGTGGATCCTAGTTATTTTGTGAGGGTATATATAATAAATCTATTTCAACTCTCTAATATCCAGTCTCACTCAGCATCCCCTCACAAAGCATCTGAAATCCAGTTGCTTCGTGAGAGAATGCAAGAGGAGGGTGGGAGTAACAGTATGTGCATGCACGCCAGGGAATCCTTAATTTAGCTGGCTACTATTTTGAATGGTATGTTCAAATGACACCCAATTTCGGCCCCGATTCCAAGAAATCAAGTGCTAAAACTGATCGTGCTACTCAATCAGTGATTCCTCAGATATGGCAAAAAAGTGGAAGTTGTCCCGATGGAAC
>JANHAO010016461.1:0-14362 GCA_026873985.1 Saraca asoca
ACTTTTTGCAAGACCAAGTTATAGTATGCATTAAATTTACTTTTAATGTTTAATTGATTAATTTTGTTATACACTAGAATTGAATGGATTTTAGATTGTATTAGATGATATTTGATTGGATTTGTAGCATTTTTATGTGACAATTAGGTGTCAGTGACCGAAATAGTCACTAAATAAAGTGGTTGCAAAAACTGTTCATCGGTAAGAGATCAAATTTGTGAACAAATTTTTTTTTAGATTTTACCAATTTGTGACCAAAATAATGGGTGGCAAAAATTTACGTTTTAGCGATCAAAATAGCAACCGAAATAATGGGTGGCAAAAATTATCATTTTAGTGACCGAAAATTCTGGTTGTGAAAATGCAAAATAGCGACCAAAATTGCCCCATTTTAGCGACCGAATTTGTCACCACATTTTTTGGTCGCTAAGTTCAACGACCCAACAATTTCAGTCACTAATTGTTCTGGGACTGGGGTTTTAGCCACTCCTTTTTTCAATCGTTGTTCAATCGCTAAATACATCTGCAAATGAAATTCAATTTTTTGCGATCGAAGATTTCAATCGCTAAAATGCATTTTTCTTGTAGTGTATGATTGCTTCTAAAATTACAAATACTGTATGTGATTATATAATGAAAAGCTCATGCATGGAAAAGAATGATACTCAATGTTATGAATGCTGATGAAATATGTTAATATGAAATTAATGTAATATCCATTATAAGAATGGAAGATTGCATATTTGAAAGCTCTTTGAGGCTTGATATGAGAATGATGGGATATGGCGAGCAATAATGAGCCAGATCCTAGATCTACACGTTCCAATATGGTGGAGGAGCTTATGGCTAGATCAAAGCAAAAAGGAGATTTACATTACTTTTCTTTATTATATTGTTTATTGGAATTGTTATTCAAATACACTGAATGCAATAAAAAATAACTTGAATATGTGACTTGGTTATTGACAGCCTAAAGCTATGTGAATAATATGAATTATAACTATTTTAAGAAATTCTAAAGGAAGATTTAATGTGGAAAGACAATATGAAATAAACTCATGTGATGACTGAGTCTAATGAAATGCTAGAAAGCAATATAGTATTGTAACCTAAACATATAATGGTTGATCAGAATGGTTTGTGACTATCAAGAAATCATGGTTCTTTATAATGTAACAATTCAAAATATATTGTAATATTACTCAGAGGCTAATATCTTAGGTTTTTATGATGCGTAGGATAATTCTGGTATGAATTATGCTTTTTGAAGATATGATGTATATGTGTTTGGTTAATGTTGATAATTTCATAAGTTAGGTATGGATTTATCTCACTGAGCTCCTGACTCACTCTTCTGTAGATTTTTTTTTTCAAATTCTCAAGAAATTGCTATTAACCTACCTCTGAAAAGTAAGGATGGGTGATAACTTCATAAAAGTCGTTATTAATATAAATACCACCACAATAGAGAGTCTTTAGAAGTGTATGTGTATTATGAACTTGTTGATGGCTTGTTGAACAAAAGTCTAAACAGGGCATGCACCATGGTTGGTGGTGCCTTTGTACATTATAAAAACATATAATATATCAATGATTCTTTCTTTGCCTATAAGTTTGCCCTATTAATCATTTGAGCTTAAGTATATAAGAGTGGGAAATTTTAAATCAAGTATAAGTAGAAATAAATAATAGAGATGGATTGAAGGCTAGTAATTATCAATTAGGGATTGATATTCATGTCAATCATGATCAAGAGTTTGGGTCATGACATTCGAGCTGGTTAGGGGACATGGTAGTGTCTAAGAAGTTTGCTTGAGTTACTTTTATAGCAAGACAAGAAGCTAGTGGTCGAACGGAGAAGCTGTGACGAAGATAGATAGGCTTTTAGGGCCAATGAGAAAAAGCTACGATAGGATATCATCAAGGCTAAGAATCTCTCTTACCCTATGTACCAGTCTAGTTTCGATCAGGTCATGAAGCAGATTAAGTATTCCAACCCTAACCTTCCGCTTAACCTTTGTAACACTTTAGCAAATAATTTAAGTTAGTAGTAGATTTATAAAATTATGTGTTAAAAAGTACATAATTTTAGTCTAATCTATGTTTAGTTTAAAAAAAAACAAATATTGCAAGTAGGTGTGTTATAGTGAGTGTTTTAATTTTATTCCATGGCTAAACTGTAAATTTCTCTTTTTATTTTCCTTTCCTTTTCTTCTTTTTCTTCTTTTCTTACTTTTCCAGGTATGCCTATCAACCCCCTCCCCCACGAAAAATAGTGATCCTCTATTCTACTTTCTTCTTTCCTCTTTGATGACTCAATCGTCCTCCATTTGCCTCTGTCTAGTTTCTTTCAGAGTGCAGTTGACATCTGATTCTTCTACCCCTCTCTGAAGTGTCAGACCACCTTCATCTAATTGGCCCTTGTCTTTATTCCAGTTTACCTATCGCTCTGGCCACTATGGATCATCTCAGCTCGATGCTATGTGCCACCACTTAACCTCTATCGATCAGCCAAAATGGTTGCTACTTGGATTCACATTGATTTCCTCCTCACTTTGAACAATAGCTTTGTTAGCGTTTGCTTTCTCTTTAGCTATCTTGCTCGCTAGTCAACTCCAATCTCTGGTCAATCCTATGGATTTGAAACGGAACAGCTCACTTCCTTCCTTTCCCTTGCTTAGTTGATGGTGCCAAGCCAAAACCTTAACCTTGTGTCAAAATAGTGAGATTTTAATACTCTTTTCCAACCCAACTTTCTTTTGTATTAGTATTAGATTTATGGAATTAAAAGATTTTATGTTAAATTAGAAATTTATTGTGTGAAATGATTTTTATTTTGATTATTAGGTTCTGGTGAACTAGTTGAATAAGCTATTTTGGAAAGTTGTGATTCAAGATTTCAAGTTGAAGTTAACTTGTTACATTTAAAGGTGAATGGATAATTCTACCCCTTTTATGAACCTCATTTTACAAAAATATTGATTTTTATTTGATATCAGGACTTGGAACATGATGAATTACTAAGATTATTAAGTATGTAAAGTGTTGATAATACCTTGTTTCTAAAAATAAAATATTACGTTATATATATGTATGGGTATAGAGTATTAAAATGTACCTTTTCTTTTTACATTATTTATTGTGTATGATGCTTGCAACTATATTAATTTGCTTTAGTGGATTGCTAAAAGTATCAAATAATATGTTATATGAAATGGATGACAATGTCGTCAGATAATCTAATTTATGAATTGGTTAGAATTAGTTCTTTACTTCTAAATGCATATTGTCATATAAAATATTTTGTTGGTTGAGCATTTTTTGAAATTTGAATACACTAGAAATTCCTTTAAAAAACCTCCAACTACACATGTGATTAGAATTATATCTGTTAGAGGAATAAGGGGAGGACATCTATTGGATTAATAAGGTGGATGATGATGGTTGATATCTATCTGGTAGTCACCCAGTAGGCTGTATACACTATGATGTTTGGGTTTCTGTGATCTTTGTTTAGTTGTATAGGTTGTGAGTAGGGCGTGTAGTCCTCAACTAATCGATTAGCCTAGTGCCCAAGGTCTGAAAAATAGAGGAAACTTAGCCAAATTTTTGTTAGAAATTTGATGAGGTGTTCTCACTTGTTACATGTTTTATACTTGTCTAGTTGCATTCCATGTAAGAGATGTGTCACATCAAGGATGTTCCTGCATTGTTAGGCTTGTAGAAGGTTTCCTAACGATGACCTTCTACACCGATCACATGCCGTGAATTGGGGTGTGACAACCTTACAAAGATAAAAAGGTACATGTTTTTGGAGGCAACTCTGGAGAAGCACAACTTAGCATAAATAGTTGTATTTTTCCATTTTTAGACTTCTTGTATGAAACCTTTTGTTATAATGAAGTTTCTCTTTTATCTGGTTGGCTTTCTTTCTTTTACTCCACTTTTCGTTGTTTAAGACTTTCAATAGGTCACTTGTTTTTCGTGGTTCTTGTCTTGCCACTTCTCAACCTCCAATGGATCGATCATCGGTATACTTAAACTCATGGTTAGGGGGTTTATTTAGGTCTTTCAATGACATAGTACAAGATTATTAAATTCTAGATTAACCAACCATTTTGATCTCTAACAAATTGGTTTATTTTACGTGTCAAAAGGCTACTCGAGTTCGATTGTCGAGGTTTGCCTTAGTTTTATGCATCGAGGGGACTAACCAAGTTTAGAATAATATTAACAGAACTACTCAAGTTTAAAATAGTAAGTAATAAGCTAGATTATGAACAATCTTCTTTTTTGTTTTTTTTTAAATTTTGGTTGCCGAATTATATATTTCACTAGTCAATTGACTTTCATGTTTGCATATAATAGGCCTTAAGATGTGTTGCACTCAAAGTGGATGGGATGGGTTTTCCTTCCACTGTCTCAAGATGATGCACAATCATTTAGCAAGCTATCTTTCATTCTATAAGGGCCTTCCCATAATGTTGCTAACTTTCCTTCTATTTATGCCTTGCGTAGCCTATCTGCTTAATGGAAGACTGGCATGCTTTTTGCAAATTCTTTTTTCTTTACTTTTCTATTGGAAATTTTGGCTATCTTACCTTTGTATCACTTATTACAAAGGTAAGTAATGTCCCTGACTTCTAACAATATGTCTAGCTCTTCTCTTCTCCTTTCCTTATTCTTGTCTTGCTTATAATGTCCTCTTTAATTGAAGTATTGACCCAGCTTGACCAGAAGCATATCATCACTCTTATAAATAAGCATGAATGGGATTTCTTTTGTAGTAGAGTGTGTAATGGTTCTATAAGACCACTAAATGCTTGGCAACTCCTTCAACCATTTTCCTTTGGCGTTATCCAGCCTTTTCTTTAACCTTTCAAAGATTATTTTATTCACTAGCTCCACTTGTCCATTGGTTTGGAAATGTTCAACAGATGTGAACTTTTGCTTGATCCCTAACCTTTTTAACAAAAATGAGTGAGATATTCTTTTATTTGGTAACAATATTAAGTTGAGAGAATTTACCTTTGACAAAAGTTTTTAAGGCTATCACTAGCAAACTATTTTCTATTGTCAGATACAATCATTGTGAGGAGAATGTACTTGAAAGGAGTTGTTAATGGACCGTTGGTGCTAAAATGAAGTGTTGTGAAAAGGTTTTATTTGCATGTGATAGATTTTCAAATGAACTTTTACACATTTTTTGAAGTTACAATTGTGAGGGGTTCT
Organism: Saraca asoca; assembly: GCA_026873985.1. NCBI lineage: Eukaryota > Viridiplantae > Streptophyta > Magnoliopsida > Fabales > Fabaceae > Saraca > Saraca asoca. Next base: position 5,233 of record JANHAO010016461.1, read on the forward strand.
GTGTTGACCCACTTCATAAAGAAATTGACTGCCACCACCACATACTTTAATTGGCCAGGAGTAGTTAGGAATGGTCTTAAAAGGTCAATTCTCCACTACTCAAACAACCATAGGAAGACCAAGGACATTTGGTTTGTTGTTGATTATCTTTGTACTTTATTGAACTCCTAACATATTTCACACCTCTTACTAGCTTAATCGCCTACTTTTTCATCCTATGCTAATAGCACCCAAATCGAATAGCTTTTAATGTGGTAGTTGTGCCAGCTAAGTGACTTCCATAGTTCCCTTTATGGATTTCCCTTAAAACATGACTAGCCTTATTTGGATGCAAACATCCTAGGATAGGAGAGCAAAACCCTTCTTATACAACTGACCATTTTCCAAGGAAAAAAAGGTTGCCTACCATTCAATCTTTTTAGCTTCCTTTCTATCTTTCAGCAAACACCAATCCTTCAAAAATGGAAAGATCAAAGTCATCCAAGATTTTCCTAGTTCTCCACATATTGTTTCTTTGATGCAAAGGGCTTGCAATGTCTTCTAAATCATCATTCAATTGTTTACTACTGCCTTTCCATGCCAATTTTACTGATGCATTTACTCAATCATTATCAACCTTAGGAATTCTTGTTAGCTCTCTTAAATTCTTCTAGGAGGTTTCTCACTATGCAAGCATATTTTACTAATACTAATTCTTTAATCTCATATTTCCCTCTTATCTAAACAATTACCAATAGAGAATTGCTCATGATTTTTATGGATTGAACACCTACCTCTCTCATTAATTATAGGCATGCTATTAATGCCTCGTGTTTTGTTTGATAGTTAATTGCCTTGAAGTCAAATTTTTACAAATATTCTATTACCAAGTCACCAGGGCCTTCCAAGATTACTCCAACTCTGCTACCTTTTCCATTTGGCAAGTTATCAACATATAAGTTCCATTTCTGATATTTCAATTCAGCTTATTCTACCCTTGTCATTTTGACTACAAAATCTACCAGCGCCAACACTTTTACTGCTTTCCTCGTCTCATATATAAGTCTATATTTAGAAAGTTCCATTGCCCATGCCACAAGCCAATCAACAAGGTCTAGCTTGCGCAACATCTACTTGACTGGGGTGTACATTTAGATAATGACTTAATGGTTTTCGAAGTATGGTTTCAATTTTCTGAACGTTGTCAGCAAAACAAAAGCCAATTTTTCAATCTTCTAGGACCTCATTTCTACTCTATACAATGTTTAACTTGTTACATAAATTGGTCTCTATTCCCCCTTATTTTCCTAAATGAGAACTGAACTTACTGCCTCTAAAGCTATTATTAGGTACAAGTTTGAAACTTTACTAGGCTTTAGCTAAGAAAGTGTAAGTGGTATCAAATGCTCTTTTAATTCTTTGAAAGCCTTTCCAAATTCATTAGTTCATCCAAATTTTTCAACATTTTTAAGTCATTTAAAGAAATAAGCATGTTTGTCATCCAATCTAGACATGAAACAAGGGTGGCAATTTTGTTGTTTAATGCCTAGACTTCATTTATGCCTGATGGGCTTTTCATATTGATGATTGCCCAACACTTAAAGGGATTTGCCTATATCCCCTACTCGATCAACATGAAACCCAAAAATTTTCCTACTTTGACTCTAAATGCACACTTCTTGGGGTTCACCTTATTTGTTACTTTCTTAGGACATCGAATGTCTCCTCCAAAATTGCTTAATGCTAACTCATGCTTTTTGACTTAATCAACATGTCATCCACATATAGCTCCACATTTCTTCATATCTACTTTTAAAAAATTTTATTCATCATTTTCTAGTATATTGTTGCAGTATTCATGAGGTCAAATAACATTACTTGAAACAATATATCCCTTGATTGGTTATGAAATTAGTTTTGTCTTCATCTTTAGAGTGCATCCATAGCTAATTATATCCCATAAACTTATCTCTGAAACTCAAGATTTCGAACCCTGAAGCATTATCAATTAGCTAATCAATGTTTGACAGTGGATATGAGTCTTTTAGGCATGTCTTGTTAAAGTTCATAAAGTTGACACATATTCTCCATCCTCCATTGACCTTTTTGATAAGGACCATATTTACCAGCCAAGTTATGTGTGGGACTTCTCTAATAAAGCCAACATTTAGTAATTTTTCTAATTCTCCCTTTATAACTTTTTTGATGTTCAACACCATGCTTCATCTTCTTCTATTGCATAGGTTTTGTGTTAAGATTGATTGACAACTTGTGACAAGCTACGCTTAGATTGATTCCTAGCATATTTGCTAGGCACCCAAGTAAAAATTTTAATGTACTCCTTCAGCAATTTGATGAATTGGACCTTATCACATTCTGAAAGGTCTGCCCAGATCCTCATTGTTATTTTATCACTTTCATTGAAAATACGAATTTCCTCCAGATCCAGCCCTGGTTCTAGTTGACATACATTTCCTTCTGTAGCATCCAATAAAGTCAATTCTACCATTCGGCATTCATTATCAGGTGGAGTTGAGATTGGCCATTTTGTTCCACTTGTACTCTCGTTGCTCCTTGTTAAGCTAGCCATATAACATCTGAGTTATTTGTTGATTAGCCCAAACTTCCCCTATTCCCTCCATTGTTGGAAATTTCGTTAACAGATGTGAGGTAGAGACTATGGCTCCCACTTGATTTAAAGACAACCAACAAGAAGTGTATTCTAGGCACTGTTTAGTGTGGCTACCACCAAGAAGTTTATGTCAAGTCTTCTTGTTAATGGTCAGGTACCCAAGGTTATTCTTAAAGTAACTATTCCTTTAACTTGAACCTGCCCCATGTAAAGCCAATCAAAACATATGTATAAGGTTTGTACATGCCTTTAGGAATGTTAAGAGCATTAGTAGCATGCAAATACAGAATATCAACAAAACTTCCTAGATCAACAAGTTTCCATTTGACTATGAAGTTATGGACTAGTGCTAAGATTACCATCGGGTCATTATGGTCCCAATTGATGTCACTGAAATCACTTTTCGCAAAGCAAATACGTTTATAGTGCTCTCTCTTCTTCTTTCCCTAAATGGTCATAACAAACTGGAGATGTCTTTTTCTGGCATTCCTAGAAGTTCCTCCTCTGATGAAGCCTTCTGTAATTGTTTCGATCATCCCCAAAACCAGAAACTTGCTTTTCCACTTGCTTTCCTTTTGCTCAAGCGAATCGTGAGGAACAATCTCACTCCTTTGCATTTTCCCATTCTCGATTGTTATGATCTTTTTGATATTTCCTATACTTAAAGAGGTGTCCTCTCCATACCAATGCCTTAATCTCATCATTTAACTTGACATGATCATCAATTTGGTGGGCGTAATCACAGTAAAACTTATAATATTTTGATTTATCTGCTGGGGTAAATTTTATTTTCTTTTGAGGTGGATACTTTATTCAATCTACTACTTGTACATCCTGAACAATGTGGCTGATTGGTACTTTTAACAATTCATAATTATTATACCATCCGCGTGACAACACTTGCTCTCATTCTTTTCCCCTATCTTGGGCTAGACAATCATTGTTTGAGCCCACTCGACCTATTTTAGATCAAGCTCAACTTCTTCCACATTTATATAGTTCTCTGCTTGAGTGTAAGAGTTTTAAAAGGGACAATGTTAGTCGCTTTACCAGGGATAGGGAGAAGTTTCACAATCGAATACTAGAATTGATTTGATGCAATGCCACACCTTTATTGAGGACTTGGATTTCTAGAGCTAAAATGTTGAAATGATTGAGGTACTTCTTCAATGTCTCGCTTTGCCTCTACTAGAAGTTTACTAAAGCCACTAATGTCTTTTTAAGTGCTCTACTAGTTGTAAAATGAGTGGAAAATGCTTCACCCAACTATCAAAAGTTGTTGATCGACTGTCTTGGTAACGCTGTGAACCACCACAACTTGGCTCTCTTCAACATGGTGGAGAAGACATAGCACATGATGGTGTCTGGAGCTTTGGATAATAGCATAGATGCTCAGAATGCCTCCAGATGCTCTTACAGATCCATCGTTTCATCATAGGAATCAATATCAGTTGGCAATTTCAAATAACTAGGTAGTGGTGCACCATTATTGTTGCAAAGAATGGATGGCTATCCTAATGACAAGAGGAAAACTGTTTGAAACTTTAGGTAAAGTCAATGGTGAGATTCAATGGGTTATATGGCACATGTGTTCAATTCATTTGGTTCTGTAGATGATGGTAGAAATCAATTATGTTTGGTAAGGCTCTGTTAGCAATTCATGGGGGTTGCACATGCATATTGTGGTTTAGGAAGGTTAGAGCTTGATAATGTTAGTGGTTTTGTGCTTAGTTATTGACAACATTCATCAAGTTGGGAATGGTTCGAGGTTTACTTAGGTAGGATAAGGATTTGATGTGTTTGGTGAATCTATTATAATTGAAGCGATTTGTAAAGTAGATCAAACTAAGGGTGAGGGAAGAAAGTAATAGGAATTTGAGCTGTGATAGGGTTAACCTCGACAAAGACAAGGTTTAACAGGTGAAAAGATGGTAGAGGAAGAACCAATTGAGTTTGCACATGATAGAGAGCTTCCAACTACCCCTATAGTTGGCAGACCTACTCGACTAATGTGTCGTGCTCAAGCTCAGTGGTGATTTTGCAAGCCTCCTTTACCATCTAACCTCGGTGATGCTTATCTTAAGGCCTCTCACAATGATGACCCCCTTCCAAAAACTATGAAACATAAGCAAAGTGAGAACAAGAACGTTGTGACATTTAGGTGGCTGGGAAAGTCACAAATGGCACCAAATGAAACTCTTATGCTGCAATAGATTGACTAAAAGAAGTCGTGAGTGATGGAAAAGTGACCTATGCAAGGAACAACGTCATTCATGTATGACGAAAGTGGTCTACTAAGCACACTAAGATACTCAAGTTAAACTCAAAAGTTGAGCTTCAATATTAGTACTAAAAAGTGAGTGAATAGGAAAGGTACCTCGAGGTTTATATAGTCATTGCTCATGTCATTTGTCATGCTTCTAAGCAAATAGGAGACGTCCACATGTTTATGATATATTGTTGGAGTAAGTGAGATCCTAGCACTATGGTTGATCGCATAGTCATGACATCCATATATGCCCTTGATAGCACCAATTTGTGTGGGGCTACTAGGGGATTACCTTATTGAGTTAGGGATTATGTTGGTCAAATAGGGGCCCTTTTTGCTCGATCATAGCTCTATTCGACCTTATGCTAATGCTCCCATGTGACTTGTCTTCTTGTGAGGACATAGGCTAGTCATTCAATCATAACCCTACCGTGGCTGACCTGCTTTTGACAAACTCTAATTATTCGACTATTCTATAGAGCTAGTCGGCTAGTCACAGCCTATAAGTCTATTTTGGGTTGTGTAAGTTGTCACATAGTCATGGAACAACTGAACTTCTTAAAAAAAATTTGAATTTCAAATTGAGAGCACCATGTCAATATCCTTGATGTATTTAGACATCACAAATGAACTTACCTGATGCCTACAAATGTCAAAAATTTATTAGAAACATTAAAACTCAGATTTGTCGAAACCCATAATTTTCTCCATTTATTTTCTTCTCTCTACTTATGCCCCAACCTTCATTCCACCCTCAACACCACTTGGCCTACTAAAATGTCACAAGTTAGTCTTGTAAACTAGTTCAATAAGAAAACATACTCAATTTCAAACAAAATTTGGCTTAAAATTAAGCATGAAGAGAAGGTCTTGTCGTGCGAATTTGGAAGTAAATGCATTTGTGTATTTTTTTTTTCATATTTTTTCTATTTTTTGGTTATTTGTGTCTTTTTAATATAGATCATTTGTCTTGTGTGAGTAGAAAAGTATATCATTGCAATCCTTATATTTTTATCTTTCCGTCTATATGAAATAGCTCATTAGAACTCTTTTAAGTAGGAGAAAAGCCCCTATATCAATTTGGAAAAAGTATATCTACTTGTGCCATTAAGGCTTTAGCTCAAAATGTTCTTTAAGGGCATATCTGGTGGCACAAATTAGAGATCAGAGTGTGATAGCTTAAAAGCTCCTCCTATATACTGAAAACTATGTAATGAGACATATATTAATAAAATAAAATTATCTCTCTCCTTATTTAAAAAAATCCCTTCTTGATATACACTAGAAATTACGTATATGATGCATTTTTTAAGACTTAATATGTACAAATGCTTCGATTATACACTCATATTTACCTACAAACATGTTACGCATATGATTTCATTGTATAGATTATTAAAATTTATTTTGTCCTGTTATTTATCTAAGTGTGGTCTGAGTTTATTAGAAATTAATATATTGGCCAAAAATTAATATGATACGCTACATGGTGTGGTTAGAAGACTTATCGGCCGTGATATAAAGGAAGACTGCTGCCACCGTCCCTGACGTCGTTGTGCTTGTCCCCATCGATGCACTTCTTCTTCCTACTTCGTCAACTGATCAATGCTACAGCCCTTCAACACCGTTTCCTTAATCGATCGACGAACCAAGTTTAGTGAAGATTCTTGATTTTTCTTGGATTTCTTCTGCGTTTATGATTCTACTAATTTCAGGATCTATTTTATCTTTTGTAACTGATTTCTTCTCCAATATCTACATTTATGCGTCTTTCATCACAAAATGAGTGAAAAGAATTTGATTTTTATGCATTTATCACTCTCTTGATTTTAGGAATTTATTTTCTGCATTTCTATCTGATTTCTTTTCTACTATCCTGCATTAATGCCTCTTTGTATTTAATTTTGTACATTTTCATTTTTAAGAATCCTGATGCCATTAGAAGCTCCATCCGCTGTTGTTTTTGCAGCTGCCTCAACAATGCCATCATCTTTATCTTATTCAGGAGCAAAATGTTGTCTGAATCCAATATAATTTTTTGACTTGGCTCATTGACACTGCCCATTTTGAATGATTGTTGTGATTATGATGCCCTGTCGCCTTCCCTCCCTTCCCTTCCTCCTTTGATGTGGTGGTCATTTTAACTCATTGAAGGTGGGATGTAGTTGGGGATCTAGCCATAGCTGAAGTGGGCTTGTCCAATTCTGCTTAAAACAGACGGTTTTTTAAACAAGTATACCTAAACAGATGTAATTCTTCGTACACAGAAATGTGCATGTTATATGGCGTACTGTGTGTGTAACCAGAAGATAATTATGATGTCAGTTTGAAGATAACTTTAATTAAAATTATGTTTACGGGTACAAAAGAGTTACAAATGATGAGGTGACTCTTGGACCAAATATATTGGTCTTTAACAAACATTTCATAATGTAGTGGTCTATACATACACATTTATCATATTTATATGTTTGCCCAGCTTTTTACAATAATTATATGTATCAAAATTAGCATTCAGTTACTACGTGGAGGTATTGCTTTTGTTCTCGGGCATCTGTAACTCCATTTAAAGTTTCGTTTTTTGTTATTATAGTTTTAATACTAAAATATTACCCATTCAATATATGATTGTGCTGTAAAATATGAATATAACATATTTATTGATTTATATAAATTATATTAAAGATTTAACAAAATTTACATGTACTGTACATTTGTAATGACTATAAAATAATTTAAAAATACTCTAATTATTGTAAATATAAATATTAAATAATAAAATATTATTTATTTTTATTTTCCCATGAAATACTTAAAATTTTATCTTATTATAAGAAAGTACAATTTGACAAAAAGAGAACATATACGTTACCAATAAATTTAAACTGAAAAACTTATATTAGAAAAAAAATGATAAAATTTTTGGAAACTTTTTGGTATTATACTTGTATTAAAAAATAATATAATACTAAAATCCCTTAAGTTGAGGAAATTTTTTGACACCACAAATTAACTTAAAAATGAAAACTTTATAAGTAAATATAATTTTGAATATTAAAAAAATCTTAAATGTAAAATATAAAATTGAAGACTGATGAAATTCAAAATATTAAGGCATTGACATACTCTAATTATTCTTTTAACAATTTGGTCATCCCCTTCTTGCTAAAATCTGGTTAAAACTTGATTAGTTATAAAACTGACTCTATTTAAAATTATTTTTCTCATAATATAATAGAATGGAAATTAGCAATAATAATTATAATAACTTATATCCTTCTCGTCAAATGATATACAGAATGAATCTCTTATATTAAGACCAATAATAATAGTCATTAAAAGATTTAAAATCGCTAAGAATAGCTATCAGAATTAACATCTTGCCACGTTTTAAGCTCCACACCAACAAATCAATAACTCAAAATTAATAACTTTTAAATTAAATAAAAAATCTTACTCAAAATATTTGAAAAATCAACGAGCGAATGTGACATCAATAAAAAGTAAGGTATGTAAGCTATTTACCAAAAGATATCGCACAAAATTTCTAAGTTTAAAGATATGATATGAAAGAAATTGGATAACAAAATATTTTGCAATTGCACATTTAGCAACACCTTTGTAAATATAAAGAAGATTAGAAGATAACCATAATATCTTTACAAAAAGATCATTTAAATTAATATTCAAAATATAAACTTTTTGAAAATATTATAGATAAGGATAGAAACAATTATCATACTAATATAACTAAATTAATTATTGATAATTTTATTATATGTAAATAATTCAAAATTATATTAACAAATTCAAATTGAAAATTATGTACAGATAATCTTTCTCTAATATATTGAAGGTTTGTTACATATAACTTTTTTTAATAATTTAGCTATATATATAATCTAAATTCCAAATAATATTAATAAATTCAAATTAAAAATCAATTGTAGACAATTTTTTATCTAATGAATTAGGAATTAGTTACAAATAATTCTTTCTCTAATTAATAATTTCTTTTTAAAAAAATTTTTCAATTTTAATATTTTGATGCAGTCAATTTCATTATGTTAATACATATACTCTTTATTTTTAGGAAATTAATTAAAATTTAAAGTTCTAATTCTAAATTTTTTTCTCTCAATTCTCAAAATGTAAGAAAAAATATATAAATAATAAAATCTAAATAAAAAAAAAACTCTAACTTAGGATAGAGATAATAGTGGAAACTTGATTCGGGAAGATCAATTAGA
>JANHAO010016462.1:0-14371 GCA_026873985.1 Saraca asoca
CAATATAAGATGAATATTCAACCTTTATCATCCAAATCCACAGACCGCTTAGTCATAGATGCAATAGAGCCTAATCAAATTGACTTTAGGGCACTTATATTCGACTAACAAGCTAGTCTTGGGTCTTAGCTAGCAATGAATTTATTTTAGTGCCTTAACACCTCAGTTGGCTTAGAGTCTCAATTGGCAATGAATTTATTTTTGCGTCTTAGTGCCTCAGCTGGCTTAGAGCCTTAACTAGCAATGAATTTATTTTAGCGCTTTAGCACCTTAGCTAAGAATGAATTTAGTGCCTCAGCTAGCAATGAATTTATTTTAGCACCTTAGTGCCTTAGCTATCTTAGAGCCTCAGCTGGCAATGAATTTATTTTAAAACCTCAGTTGGCTTAAAAGCTAACAATGAATTTATTTTAGTACCTTGGCACCTCAGTTGGCTTAGAGCCTCAGTTGGCAATAAATTTATTTTAGTGCCTTGGTGCCTCAGCTGGCTTAGAACCTCAGCTGGCAATGAATTTATTTTAGTGCCTTAGTACGTCAACTGGCTTAGAACCTTAGTTGGCAATGGATTTATTTAAATGCCTTGGTGCCTTAGTTGGCTTAGAACCTCAACTGGCAATGAATTTATTTTAACACCTTAGCACCTCAGCTGACTTAAAACCTCAATTGGCAATGAATTTATTTTAACGCCTTAATGCCTCTATTGGCTTAGAACCTCAGCTGGCAATGAACTTTGTAGGGCGAGAGCCTGCTATCGATTTTAGTAGGATGAAAGCTCACTTTTGGATTTTAGCTCACTTTCATATTTGAATTCTGTTGAAAATCTATTCAAAAAATTTAGTAAGCACAGATATAAATATATAAGGGAATAATATTACAAGATAAAAGGGTAAACTGAAATTTATTGAAAGTATAAGTACATATATTCAACACTTCAAGCTTGTGGAACTACAGCTCTATTTAAATTTGTCAAGTGATAAGCTCCATCCTTAAGTCTTTCTTGAGGATGTATGAATCTTAATTTAGATCTAGTGCCCTATCTCCGATCTTGTGAGCTTCAGGAAAAAAGAGGCGCAGTATGAGATTACCAAGTTTTTGGTCAAAACTCAGACCTTCTTGCATAATATTTTGTGGAATTAGAGATGTTGGGGCGGTTAAGGTTGCTGCCTCAAAGGTCGCACCATGTAGTCCCTCAAGTGACCTCTTTTGATGAGATCCTTAATAGCATCCTTGAGCACCCAACACTTCAATGTATTATGCCCAACCTTATCATGATAGGCATAAAACTTATCTCCATTGTTTCTAAGCGTATTGGGAGTCTTTAGGGGTTCAGGTTTCCTGAAGTCCTCCATGTCTTTCTCTGTTGCAAAGATCCTATCTTGGGTATCTGATAAGACACTATAGTTATTATAACGACCTTGATGCTGAGGTCACTCATTCTTAGACCTCTTTACAGTTTGATTATTGGAGTTCTCATTTTGACTCTCGTTGCTCCCTTTTTTATTTTGGATGGATTTGTTCACGTCGACTTTCTATTCGAACTTCCTTATGCCAAAGGTTTCTTCCCACTTGATTTGTTTCGTAGCTCATTCATAAAACTCGCCTAGGTCCCTTACTGGAGATTTATATATGTTCTTATATAACTTTCCATCTTTATGGTGTCCCACCAAGATTACCGTTAGGATACTCTCATCGAATGGATTCTCTACATTATTGACCTCGTGTTTAAATAGGGTGATGTAGTCTTTCAGCAATTCATCCTTCCATTAGAAGACTATTGCAAGGGGCAGGGTGGTGTGAACTACCTTTTTAGTGCTCTATATTGATTAATGAATCTTCTTTGGTACTCTTTCCAACTACTAATGCTACGAGCTGGGAGATTTCTAAACCATGTCTGAGGTATGTCCCCTAGTGTAGCTAGAAAGACGTAGCATTTAATCAAGGGATTAGTTGTCTAAAGATCTATTTGTACATTAAATGCATCTAGGTGGTCATATGGATTACTATCCCTATTGTATTGTAAGATCACGGGGATTTTGAATTTGTGAGGGAGATGTTTTATCTCTATCTCTCTAGTGAAAGGAGTCCTCTCCTTGTAGTAGTCTTGACTATTCTAGCTTGAGGGTGCTTTTCTAATTGTTTTACCTTTTGGTGTAGCTTTTCTATCATCAAATTTTAAGTTTCAAATCTCCAGTTGGAAGTTTGTTGGCTCTTTTTACCTCCTTGGTCATAGGAGTAACGACCTGAGGTATGCCTTTGGCTGGACCTGTTTGAGCCTTTTACCCGATGTAAGCTCTTATGTCGTTGACCATCATGGTCTTCATGAGCTTGGCAAACCTCCGATCTTGTCGTGAGTGAGAAGAGCGAGCTAAATCAGTACGCCGATGTTCCCCTCTAGGTGTAGCAACCTGAACCTGCTTTTGCATGCCCAGGGCTTATGCCTGTGTCAGCACCCTAACTGCCTCAGTCAGTTCTTTCACTATGTTCTCAAATGTTTCCTAACATTGGCACCATGTTTGCATTTTGTTAGTCCTAGAAAAAATTACAGTAGGTTGGCAGTGGTCTGTGGGGGCAAGCTGGCGACGATACCTGTATCAAGAACGACAGAAGTGTCTATTGCTGGAAAGACTAGTTCTTTTTGTTGTTCTACATGACTTTCCAATTGGTTAGCTAGAGTGTTTGAACTTTTGGTGGTTCTTCCTCTAGCCATCACAGTTGTACGAAAATTTAACCAGAATATAGTACAGGGCCCTCCTTTTAGCACCAAAATGTTAACGGTGAAATCTAATAAGCCAAGAAAGTGTAAAAATCGAATCCAACCAACTAAAAAGTTCAGTGAATCCCAAACTGCAATCCAATTGAGTATGAAAGAGAGAAAGATGGAGGAAAAGGAAGAATAGAGAGAGAAGACACCGAGAGTTTTAATATGGTCTGGCTAAAGTCAATTGTCAACCCATACATCCACAATAATATTATTTCTCAAAGAATTTGCTAAGGGGGTGTTTGGTAGGGGAAAGTTTTCAATTTCCCAAGAATCCTAACTTGGGAAATTTTATTTCCTATGTTTGGTAGCCATTTTTTAAAAAAACATTCCCAGGAACCATTTTTTGCTAACTTTCCCACAAAATCATTCCCATGGGGGGTTAGGAATCTTAGTTTCCCATGGGCATGACAATATTTTTATGGAAAAAAAGATAAATATACCCTTTCATAATGAGAAAAAAGACATATATACCCTTTATTTTCTCTCTCATCCTTTCTTACACTTTTTCTCTCATCCTCTCTCATACTTTCTCTCCCATCCCCTCTCTCACTTTCACTCTCACTCTCACTCTCTCTCATCCTCTGTCTCACTTTCTCCCTCATCCTTCCTCACACACTCTTTCATTCTTTCTGTCTCATCCCTTTCTCACACTTTCTCTTTCATCCCCTCCCTCACACTCTTTCTCATCCTCTGTCTCACTTTCTCTCTCATCCTTCCTCACTCTCTCTCATCCTCTCTCATTCTTTCTCTCTCATCCTTCTCTTATATTTTCTCTCTCATCCCCTCTCTCATCCTCTGTCTTACTTTCTCTCTCATCCTTCCTCACATTTTCTCATCCTCTCTCATACTTTCTCTCTCATCCTCTCTTATCCCCTATCTCACTTTCTCTCATCCTTTGTCTCACTTTCTCTCTCATCCTCTCTCTCATACTTTCTCTTTCATCCCCTCTCTCACTCTCTCTCTCATCCTCTCTTGCATTTTCTCTCTCACACTTTCTTTCTTGTCCCCTCTTTCACTCTCTCTCTCATCTTCTATCTTACTTTGTCTTTCATCCTTCCTCACTCTCTTTCATCCTCTCTCACGCTTTCTCTCTTATCCCTTTTCTCACTTTCTCTCTCATCCTCTATTTTTTTAACTTAAAATAGATAGGGATATTTTAGACAAAAATGTCAAGATTCCTAGGAAAGTTATATTAGAACCAAACATGGGGATGTCTAATATTCCCAGGAATGTTTAAGGTAAACTAAATACATTTTTAACATTCCCAGAAATCATCATTCCCAGGAAATATGATTCCCAGAAATGAAAAAAGAATCAGTGTACCAAATACCCCCTAAGTGTAATGTTTTTACAATGGGTTCTCTCTAGAATCGACCTCCCCTTATATAGTAATCTCAACCCCTATTTATAGTTGCTAGGGTGTACAATCTTAGTGTGTTCAGAAAAGGAAAATAATAAACTAATTATAAGTAGGTTCCTACAAGTTAACGTATCCAAGTTATCCATGCAAGTTGATATCTGCAAGTTGGTCCTGTTCTTGGGTTTCACCAGAGTGAGTTTTTTGGAAGATGGCTGAGGTGACATGTTTCAACCAATGAGCTAGAGCTCATTATCGATCGACTTAAAGTTACTACCTTTGTCCTGTGATTCAAGCTTATGCCTGACAATTTGGTGCTTTTGTCTAGCGACCTCAATTTTGGATGAACTGAGGACTCATCTGTTGAGCTTTTGCCAGCCTATTTTGCATGGTTCCAAAAATATCCATAACAAGTACTATTATATAAGGAATTCAAAGCGTTCTTAATGGGCTGGCAACTTGCCTAAGCACGGTAAGGAGTTTAACTCCCAGGTCGCTTAGAGTGTCAAGATCCTGACTTGCATCACTAGCGACCCTATTTGCCTAAGCTCGCCCCTAGCTAGGCTGAGCTCAACCTCGCTACTTTGAAGATAATAGCTCCTCTTCCAGATCGAAGAACCTGGTTTGCAAGGCGTGACCAGCAACCTAAGAGCTTGCTAAACAGAAAACCAACACATGTATTGCCCAGCAGACATACGGGACCCACATGTAGGAGGCAATTTATAGTAGCTAAATTATAGGATTTAGTCTGTCTGTCCAGTCTTGTGTATTAAATGCCTGATGTAATAGATTTATTGCATGTAAAATAACAATTGTAACCTCCTCTCCTCTATAAATACAAAAAGGAGACGAACGTTACGGAAGGAGGCTGATATACCAAAACTCTGTAGAAACATCCTCAAATCAATACATTACCATGGATGTAGGGTCTGGTTCTGTCCAGATTTGGCTGAACCACATTAAAAAGCTATGTGTTTCCTACTACTCTTCCCTTCTTTCTTACTTAGTTTGTTTATTTACCGTCTCCGAACTAACTAATAGCTTGAGATCCTAAAAGAATCCTCTGTTAGCTGGAGTTTGGATCAGAACTAAAATTCACCGTCAACATTTTGGCACTGTCTGTGGGGATCTCACATGTTCTGGTTTGTTTCTTGCTACAACAGCCAAAGGAAGAGCTATCAGAGCTTTAAACGCATTTCTCAACCCTCTAGAAGGGCATGTCTCAACAATGAACTCCTCAACCATTCCCGTCATCAGTGCAACCACTAGCTTCCCCCCAACCAGTTCTGTTCAACTAACTGCCACTACCAACAGCACTGATGGAATACAAGCCTGGCTCCAACGTTAAGAAAAATTGGAAAACATGATAGGAGAACTGACCAAAGCAGTTATGATGTTAGCATAGGGTGTGTAGAGAATGGCCAAAGCTACAATACCCATGAATGTTCTCCAACAGTAGCAAGTTGAATGTTTGGGCAATTCCAATTAAAAGAATTCTCTAGCTCATTGCTCACAAGGGCAAATTCCAGGTCACAACTCTTGTGACCATGAGGATCAAAGGCTTCAGGAATCTCCCAGCCAGCAATCCGGGGCACGTGACCCATTGGTTAGAGAGCTATTCCATAAAATAACCCAACTGAAGGAATGTCTTCAAGCTTCGACTGATCGAGCTCGCTACAAAGAAAGGTCACCGCTCTTCGAGGTGATTGAGACTCGAACTCTCCCTCTCAAGCACAAGGTCCTCACGATTCCGTTATACAATGGGGACTCCAATCATTATGATCATCTAGATGCATTCAATGTTTATATGGATTTGCAAACAACTTATCCCCTAATTAAATGATGAGTGTTCCTGGCCATTATGGGAGGCTTACCTCGAGCTTGGTTCAGAAGCCTCCCAGCTCACTTAATTTGCAATTAGGAAGACTGTCAATAGAAATTCATCAGCCAGTATCGAGTGCTGAAGAGATAACTTGTGCCCCCTGTCATCTCACCATGGTCTTTCAGCACAAGCATGAGTCACTAAAGGACTACATTGCTAGATTCTGACTCGAGGTCAATTCAATGGAGAATCCATCTAAAGAAATCATGCTGGCAATAATCTCTGTGGGACTCTGCAAATATGAAAAATTATACAAGAGTCTGTACAAGTCCTCGATGAAGGATCTCATCGAGTTCTATGAGCGAGTTGCTAAGCAGATTAAATGGGAAGAGACCTTGAGCTCAAGAAAGTCTAACAAGAAGGATGAGAAGGCTGGTTCCTCCTATAGCAAGAAGAGGGGCGATATGGACCAGGATGATCACTCTACTAGGTGAACTACAAAGAAGTCCAGAAGGCCCGAAGGTGAGTGACCTTAGTATTCAGATCACCACAAGTAGTACAGCATCCTGTCAGACTCCCAAGATAGGATTTATGCAACAGAAAGGGACAAGGAAGACTTTAGAAGGCCCAGACCTTTGAAGACCTCATTCAAGCAAAGGAATAGAGATAAGTTCTGTGCCTATCATAACGAGGCTGGCCATGGCACCTCAAATTGTCAGGCCGTCAGGGATGCAATTGAGGACCTGATTAGAAGGAGTCATCTAAGGGAGTACATAGTGTGACCTGCAGGGCAACAATCCCAGCTTCCTCAGCATAATGGTGGCTAAGAGCCAGGAGGCTCGGTCCAAGTCTTACATTGACATGTACCTTAAATTCCAGAATGAATGTAAATACTTTCCTTTGCTTTGTTGAAAGCTGTTTACCAGTTGGCTCGATGTTATTATCTTTATCTCTTCATTCTGCCCTCTATTATCAAGTGTTTGCACTTTTCGCAGCTTGCTTACAGCTAACTCTTTTAAGTCTCTTGTGTAACTTTATGCCAATCGTGACCTTCGATCTGGTTGAGGCCCCCAGAGCTCACTTCAGAGATGAATTGACAAACACTTTGCTAGCACAGTTGCGTGCTCGCTGAGATGCGGATGCACTAATAAACACTAACTTTGCCTATGCAGCTACGTGCATGCTGAGGTGTGGAGGCACTAATAAAAACTCATTATGCCAGCATAGATGTGTGCTTGCTGAGGCGTGGAGATGCTAAAAACATACTCATTTTACCAGCGTAGCTGCATGCTCACTGAGGCATGGAGACGCTAAAAATATACTCACTTTGCCAGTGTAGCTGCATGCTCGTTGAGGTGCGGAGGCACTCTCAAACACTCAACGCTAGCATGGCTATGTGCTCGCTGAAGCATAAAGAATTGACGACTTGATTATTTGCCTAAGGCAATGAGAACGCTCTAGTTCACAGCTCACATGTGACCAAATGTTCACAACTCGCATGCGATTTTCTGATTATGAACAATCCTTTTATGGATTTGACAATGCTTATGTGCGAGATGTTTTGTTTATGATTATTGTGTTCAGGAAGGTTTGGCCTATTAGCTATCTAAACGTTTTGTCGCAAGCTATAAAAGTTTACACTATTATGGATACAGAAAATTAAAAGATAGCACATCGAGATCACAAAGAAGATTTTATTAAAAAGCCTCAACAAGGTAAAATTACATCAGGAAGAGAAAATACAAGTCAAAATGAGCTACAACTAGTCCCTTTTAGAAGGAAGATTGCACTAAGAGAAGAAAGCTTTCTCATATCAAAAGGCTAGCCACTAGTGGGGCACACCCTAGCTGATTAGAGCTCGTGGACCTGCCCGAGCCCCAGAACTTTTCTTCCAGAGCCTTCCTTGATAGTAAGCTCTTCCTCAACTTGACCCTCGCCAATGGAGAGGGAACGAGTATTACCACTCCTTATTTTTTCAGCTGGAGCTCTTTTCTGATTCATAAAGAGAGTAACTCAAGAAATAGCAGGAGCCTGGCCGGTCGGGTGCAAAAACTTCACGGCGAAGTCAAGAGGACATAATCTGAGAGCCACATCGAAGAAGCCAAATCCTTTGTGTTCCTTATGTAGCAGGCCATACACACCCTGGCGGAGAGCTAGAACGCCGGAAGTAATAGAGGTTTGCCTGGAATCTTCATGCTTTATTCAGTAAAAAAACAGAAGGGATTTCTTCTCCCTTAAATAGAGCCAAGTCTGGTCTTACCGAAGGATCCAGATTAATCTCCCCAACCATCATCATTTATTACCTTAGAAAAGATTAAGGATGACTCATCAATAATCGTTAAACATGTGCTATAGGAAGCACAACCTAGAATAGATGAAACGATAGTCTTGGAAAAGACTTTGACTGAGCGGCTGCTGAAAAGTCTCAACTCCAAGTTGGGGGGCTTATGTTATATAAGGAATTCAAAGCATCCTTAATGGGCTGGCAACCTACCTGAGCACAACAAGGAGTTCAACTCGCAGGTCACTTAGAGCGTCAAAATCTCGACTCGTGTCGCTAGCGACCATATCTACCCCGAGCTCGCCCCCAACTAGCCTAAGCTCAACCTCGCTACTCTGAAGATAGCAGCTCCTCCTCCAGACCGAAGGACCTGGTTTGCGAGGCGCGATCAGTGACCTGAGAGCTCATTGAACAGAAGACCAACATATATATTGTCCAGCAGACATGTAGGGCCCACCTGTAGGAGGCAATCTACAGTAGCTAAATTACAGGATTTAGTCTGTCCATCTAGTCTTGTACATTAAATGCCTGATGTAATAGATTTATTACATATAAAATTATAATTGTAACCTTCTCTCCTCTATAAATACAGGAAGGAGATGAACGTTAGGGAAGGAAGCTGATATATTGAAACTCTGTAGAAACATCATCAAATTAATACATTATCGTGAATGTAGGGTCCAGTTCTGTCTGGATTTGGTCGAACCACGTTAAAAAGCTGTGTGTTTCCTGTTACTCTTCCCTTCCTTCTTGCTTACTTTGCTCATTTACCATCTCCGAACTAACTAACAGCTTGAGATCTAGAAAGAATCCTCTGTTGGCGGGAGTTTGGATCAGAACCAAAATCCACCATCAACAAGTATAATGCATATTTACTCCCCTTGATAACCATATCATTTAAGATCTTTGACTTAATGCATTCCAATATTGTGAACTAACTTTTCAAATATTATGGTAGGAAGTAAATAGTTAGTTTAAGATTGAGTCTTTTATGTATCAGATAAAAATCTTACATCTGCATAACTAATTAATTCTGATATAGACTCATATGGATGAAATAGTCTCATATTACTTATTCTTTGATAATAATAAAATATATGTTCCATTCCAATGCTTTTTATTTGAAGAAGAACTATGTCTTGCTAATAAACTTGCTGGGAAAGCTAAATTAAGACGTGTATTATTAATATGATATATTAGTGTGCCAATTACACTATGATATGTAACTTTAGGACCAAAAAGTCCTTTGCTATTATCAAGAGGTTGAAAAAGATCCTGATTAGCATTATGTGATTGAATAACTATTGAGATACTTAATGGATGTGATTTATCTATGTAAAAACATTTTAAAACCTTTCAACATAATTTGATTTATGAACAAATATTCCATCATTTTAAATATTTGATTTGCAAGTCAAGACAAAACTTTTATCTTTCCAAGATTTTTCATTTCAAACTCAATTTTTAAATATTCTATTTATAGAGTTCCAATAATATTTAAATTATCATATACATGAATTATAGTAAACTCACATTCAGGTTTCTTTATAAAAATACAAAGGCAGATAGAATTATTTTTATATCATTCTTTTTAACAATTATTCACTGAGACGATTGTAGTACATTTGTCCAGATTGTTGTAATCCATAAAAAAAATCTTTATAATTGAATTAAATAAATTTCTTGAGAATTTAAATCGTATGCTTTAGGCACCTTAAATCCTTCAGGGATTTTCATACAAATATCATTATAATGTAACAACATGAAACTAAATCCATTAGACACAAATCAAGTTTTGATGTATTACCAAAAAAATTTACATCCACTACATGCAAATATATATATATATATATATATTTCTCATGACTAATTACAATCTTCGTATTACAAATCATGCTTTATATTTATAATTTCAATTTTCTTATTTTCTTGACATAATTATACATTTGTACCTTATTAGTTTCACACATTCTAGGTGTTTCATTAGCTTAACACCTTCTGAGTGTTTTTTCACTTTGCAAGTAAATTTAAATTTTATATTTTTGTCTAAATTGCTTCTTTTCTCTTTGACCAATAATCATATATCATGAATTCAATATCTTCATTGTCTTTCATAATATATAGCGTTACTTTGTATAAAAAATATTGTCGACAATTATTTCCTTCTTGGTTCTAGCATTACTTTGTATGAAAAATATTGTCAACAATTATTTCCCTCTTAATTCTATCTTTCACATTAGAGACATAATCAATTGAGATCTTTATTTTCACAAAATTTATGTACCTGAACTTTTTTAATAAGTTTGTTATTGATTATATTTCAAATTTCTTCAAGAGTATTTGACTCCTTAGTAAAGTCATTTTGTTCATTTGGTTCTTCTCCTTTTTCTTTTGATAACTTTTGTATTTGGGACTAATTGGTTTATCATGCTTCAGGTATGTTTTAAACTCATTTGTTATAGAATAAACAGATTGTCTAATTGAGATATCAATCCAAATTGGAGCATTTGCAACTGATAATATTTATTTGTTCTTTTTGGATCAGTATTCTATCTAACGATTAATTTATTATATTTTGCAATTAAATCATTTTTTGAACTTTAGCTCTGTATTACTTTGTGAGAGGATCAAGATAATTGTATTATTTCTATAACTACATATATTCTCCCTCTAATATTGGGAAAATAAAATATGTACCCATACTTATATTCTTAACCTTATTATAAAGACTTACCTTTGTGCATTATGGTGGAGTGATAGAAAAATATATTGCAAATTCAAAATTTTCTCTATATAAAATTTTTAGCTCTAACCGAATCCAATTATAAGGGGGGATTATAATTTATTAGCTTGATGCATACAAGTAGACTACATGTGAAGAAGTATATCCCATAATTTAAAATAGGAATTTTTGTTCTCTTTAAACAATGATATAGCTAATAATTTAGGATACCAAATAAATTATTTTACTAAATCATTTCATCTATGAACATGTTTTAGGATGTTCAACAATATTCTAATTGACACATAATAAAAATTCATGATGAAAAATCATCAACTTTTTCATGACATATTATCTTAATCTAATAATATGAAAATTATGCTTTTAATTAAATTCACTGAGCAATCAACTTTGCAAACTCCAAGTTGCAAGTTGATAATAAATATATATGATCATCTAGTATTTGCATATAGTAAAATCACAAATATTTAAATGGTCCACGTGATATAAAAAACATGAAGTTTCACAACTTTAATAAGTGATAACATAATAAAAACTTTGCTTTGAGAACAAGTAAGCCATTAGATTCATTGGATTGAAGAAACTTTTGGTTCTCCAAAACTACATGAATCTAAATGATTTTTTTGCATAAATATTGACTTGGAATGGTCTAACTAGTCATGTCAAATAGATGAGTGACCTTCTAATATACTATAACTTTCTTTCAATTATATTCATATTGCATAATGCATATTGATTAAATCAAAATATAAAAAATATTGTACACAATGTGAGAGAACAAAAATTTCAACAAAATTTCTCAACGTATGACGGATAAGTGAGCAATTCTCATAATTTCTTTTTATGATTCCTCCATTTCAAGTGATAACATGTACTATTATAACAATCTTGATTAAAATGCTTATTTGAGTCTTATTTAGAGTAAAACTTTTTATCTCCTATTACTTTCATTACATGGATTAGTATATAAAAATATGCTACATATTTACTTTTGACATTGAAATATCACAATCTTTATTAACTATCAAAATGGAGTATGCGATATCAACAAGACATTTATCTTATGAAGTTGATTATTAAAATTCTTCGTATGCTGTATCATTCACTTTTGGGAAAGGATTATAAGCTTTTAGGAATAGTTTGGTTTTAATTAGTATCTTTCTAGATGGTTATTAATTAAAAATAATATAATATTTTAGACTCTTTTTATTGGTACTTCAAAACCAATAAAATGTGAAAGTAATTCAAAATATTTTAAAATTTATTTTTCCTTGGTATTACTGCTTCAGGAACATATTTGAAACATGTAAATAATAAAATATATTCTTTTCATAAAAATTAACAAAATGCGGTAGAAAAAGAAGAATATATAATATTAAAAATAATGAATATTCAATATTAAAAATAATAAAAGATAGAAGAACTCAACTTAAAATTTCTTCTTTTCAATTCAAATCTCAATTTGTTACTAGACTTTCAAAGAGCCTTTGAATTAAGAATCTCATATGTATCCATCTCTCATAAAGCTCATTTTGTGAAGATATTATATCACAAATAAATAAATTAATCAAATTTTAATCAAGAATTTCAATAAAATAAATAGTCTTTATAAATTTTGTAAACTCTGTATCAATAATCAGAAAAGTATCATATATTTATAATATAGATACTCATATTTTCTTTTTCAAACCATTAAGTTCAATAAAATATTGTAAAATAATTTCAATTTTAATTAGACATAAACAATGTCATAGGAACCCATAATTTGAAAATATACAATATAACATATAAAGAAATATGCATCATTAATCACTATGTGAATGAACTATGGAACATAAAAAATCAAGGGATTGACTAAGAAAAGTATAGCCAAAATCATATTTATAATTGTAAAACAAACAACCCATATACCGTTTGTTGTAATAAAAAAAAATGAAGGATCTACTATTTTCTTTAACACTTGCATAAATATAAAGTATTATTTTATGACATATAAAAAGCTATCTAAATGTCATTGAAACTTTAAATTAGAGTGGATAAAATCATAAAATCTTAATATAAATACTAGAAAAACAATTGTCCATCTTTCTACATCATAATTCATCAATACAAATAAAAAACAAAATATTTAATTCTGATGTAAATTAAGTAGATAAAAATGATTCCAATAGATTTATGAAACAAATATGCATATAATTATAAATACATGTATGTGAAGATGTGTTAATAAAAATATGATGTGAATGTATCCACATTCAATCACCCAATTTCACAATATGCGTGTATATTTTTACAAAATTTCAATACATTTTAAAAACAAATAGAAGTCAAATAGAGAAATATTGATTTATGATATAAATGAAATCAAATTTATATCAATGCATTGCAAAACATAAATCATTATCACCATAAAGGAATGCTTCCTAACTAAAAGCCTTTGACACAATCCATGTCAATTTTCTAGTTCATTGGTATTTATAAGATACATTCTCTTAATTCGAAATAATCAAGAATCTCAAAAATAGCATATTTGTTAAATAAAAGAAAAGCTTCATGATAGATACTTTCTTAAATCGAAAGAGTATAAGAGCACAATCATCTTACCATAAATCAAATGTCTAAATGATAAAGATTGTGTTGAAAACGTGTTATGAAATTAAGAAAGATATGAAATATAAGAAACTTGTAACAGAAATAATGCAAAAGAGGAATATAACTTTTTCTTCTTTTTTAATTTTTACCACACAATATACAAGGATACATAAGCCTTTTTATTGACTTAGAATCATAGAAAAAAAACATATAATTAAATGTTATAACATTAAGTATAATAGTCGAGTATTAAAAGGATGTTATAAAGAATATATAAAGAGGGAAAAATAAACTATAAATTACTTAATAGATTCATAACAAGTGAATCATTCAATAGATTTATAACAAAGTGAACTATCCACTGTCAAATGAGTTCATAACAATTTCAATTTAATAATGTTAATCATATTTATTTTAATTTATTCAAATTTCTTGTGTTATATATTTAGAAATCTAATTAAATGACCAGCTACGATGCACCGACACTTTATATAGTAGCCGTGTCTGCGTGTCGAAAATATTTTCAATCGTGACACTCATCGACACCGACATGAAACATGTCAGGGCTATGTCTGTAATTTCAAAAAGTTCAGACATCCGTTCCTTATTTTGACACGTGTGTCAAGCTCGATTCTAGGGCCATGTTCATAATTTTAAAAAGTTTGGACACGCATTATCTATTTCAACACACGTGTCAAGCTTGATTTTTAGCTTATTATTTGTTATGACCTGTTATTTAATATTATGAGTACTTATTTTCATATGAAAAAATAATAATTATAATATATATATTTAAAAATAAGTACAATATTTTT
>JANHAO010016463.1:0-14367 GCA_026873985.1 Saraca asoca
GACCCGTACTCGCCGGTTCTTTGTTACAACTACACCGTGCACTTGCGGTAATTTTAAAACGTGCAATAAGTTTGCAGCACATCAGTTAACAATAAGAAAAGTGCCCTGGCAGGTTGCACAAGAGCTATGCCCTGTGGGAAATTGCATGAAAGCCGCAAGTAATGCATCACATGTGAGCTACAAGCAATACTTCGCACGAAAGTTATGAATCATTAAGTTGCATGAGAACTGCGAACATTAGGTCACATGAGAGCTACACCTTGCAAGCTATAACACAGTAACTTAGTTACTTAAATGAGTTTATTTTGGCACCTCCATGCCTCAGTGAGCTCTCAGCTATGCTGGATTTGATTTTATTTTAGTGCCTCCATGCCTCAACTGGACTAAAGGTCACAGTTGGCAAAGAGTCTGTGGATATTTTTAGCACTACAGTGCCTCAACTGGACTGAAGGTTGTAGTTGGCAAAGAGTTATGTGGATATTTTTAGTGCTACAGCGCCTCAACTGGACTGAAGGTTGCAATTGGCAAACATTACAGTGCCTCAACTAGGCTGAAAGTTGCAGTTGGCAAAGAGTTCTGTGGATATTTTTAGCACCACAGCACCTCATCTAGACTGAAGGTCATAGTTGGCAAAGAGTGTACACATGATACTAGAGAAAGTCAGCTGCATGTGAATTCAAAGAGTCGCACACACTTGATAGCGAAGAGCAAATTAGATACATGTAATGAAGAGATCGTTATAGGGCTAGGCTAGTCGACAAAACAAAAGTTTCTTTCAATACAGACAAAGAGGGAAGCTTTAACACTGGCTCCTAAATTATAATACATCAATGTATAACTCTGACAGAGGCCCCTTACTCTTGATCGAGATCTCATCAGGGGTGTTGGGGTCACTGCTCCACAGGGTGCACCATATATTCTTTTAGACAACCTTTCTTGATCAGGTCTTCGATCACATCCCTATATGCCCGACAATTCGAAGTTCCATGCCCGACCTTGTTGTGATAAGCATAAAGCTCCTTTCTGTTTCTTTGTCTGAAAGGGACCTTTAAAGGTCTGGACCTTTTGAAGTACTCCCAATCTCTCTCTGCCATGAAAATTTTGTCCTGGGTATCAGACAAGACACTATAGCTTTCATGGCAACCTTGATGTTGAGGTCGTTCAACTTTTGCCCTCTTTATGAGCCAAGCATTGGAATCAGGATTTTGATTCTCATCGCTCCTCTTCTTCCTTTGAGTGGAGCTATCCACCTCATCCTTCTGCTTGGACTCCTTTGTGCCAAAAGTCTCCTCCTACCTAATCTGTTTGGCTACTCACTCGTAACATTCGATTAGATCCTTTATCAGGGCCTTATATAGGTTCTTGTGTAACTTTCCACCTTTACAGAGCCCTACGGATATCATCATCAAAATGTTTCCCTGAAAGGGATTTTCTATGAAACTGGCTTCATGCCTAAACCTAGCTATGTAATCCTTCAGTGACTCATGCTTGGATTAAAAGATCATTGTGAAATGGCAGGGTGGCACAAGCTGCCTTTCCAATACTTGATATTGATCGATGAATTTCTTTTAACACTCTTCCCGGCTATTGACACTGTGAGTCAGGAGGCCTCCGAACCATGCTTAAGGGATGCTTCCCAATGTGGCTAGGAAGACGCGACACTTGACCAGAGGATCAGTGTTTGAAGGTCCATCTAAACATTGAACGCGTCCAAATGGTTACATGGGTCATTGTTTCCATTGTACAACAGAATTATGAGAACTTTAAGCTTTTGAGAAAAGGGTAGTGTTTCAATCTCAATGGAGAATGGTGAGCTCTCCTCGTTGCGATCCTGACCATTATGAGCCCGAGGACGTTCCTCTAGTCGCTTTAGCCTTTGAAGCACTTCTTTCATCACCGAGTCTTGTGTTTTGGATTGCAGGCCGGAGGACTACTGGCTCTTTTGTTTTCTCTGGTCATGGGTACTATAACCTATTGTATGCCCTCGGTTAGTCTTGTTTGAGCTCTTAACTCAATGCGAGCCCCCGAGTCATTGACCATGCTGATTCTCACGGGATTTATAAGCTTCTAACCTCATCTGTTGATTGGTAAAGTGGACTGAATCAAAGCATTTATGCATTTGTTCGACCGTCCTTTCCCTCTAAGCCTCTTCACATAATTGTTGGAGTTGCACAATAATCTCTTCTTGCTTTTGCACTCCTTAGGTTTGAGCTTGAGCTAACACTCTAACAACCTCAATCAACTCTCTTACCATATTTTTGAACGTTTGCTGGGATTAGTGAGATGTTTGCACCTCATCAATCCCAAGTGCAGTGGTAGGTTGATGGTGAATTTCAAGGGGCAAACCTGTGGTGGTGCTAGTAGTGGAAGTGCCTGTTGACTGAATGACAAGGGCACTTGAGTTCCCAGTGGCTCTTCTTCTGGCCATCATAAGTGCACAAAGAGTTGGCTAGAGTATAGGGAATCAACTAGAATTAAATCCCCATAGACAGCACTAAAATGTTAATAGTGGATTTCGATTTAGCCAAAATCCAGCCAACTTGAGAAGTTCTTTTGGACTCAAATTGCTTTCTGGTTGTTGAAGATGAAGAGTGAAGGAATGGAGAGGAAGAACAGCAACCAAACAAAGAGATTTCTAACGTGGTTTGATCAAAATCGGGCAGCACCAATCCCTACATCCACAGTAACATTTTATTATACCAGAGAAATTTCTACAAATTTTCAGTATCTCCATCCGTAGTCACCCTACGATGATCTCCCTCCTCTTATTTATAGAGGTTGGGATGTTACAATTATAAATTTATAAGTTGTAATTTTGTTACATCAAATAATAAGTGTACAAGACTACATAGACTCCTACAATTCTACTTCTGTAGGTTACTTTCTGCGGGTAGGCCCCCTGTTTGCCTGGTCTGCAATTCGACGTATGCTTGTCTCCCACTCAACCTTAGTGAACTAGCTAAGTGTTGCGCTCCAAGAACTAGATCTTCTAGCCCGGGGTTGCTGCTATCCTTTGGGCAATAGGGTCGAGCTTGCTTTAGGCAAAGTGAGCTCGCACAAGATGACTCGTTGATTATGTGAGTCAGGACTTAGTGCCTTTGTCCTTTCAATGAGCTAGATTATTGCTTCAGCTATCTTGTGCCAAGCACATAGCTTGCGACCTGGTGACCTCGCTTAGCAACCTCTCGAGTTGGATGAGCTGGGCCTTTTCCTTTGGGCTCGCTACTCAGGTTTTTCACCAGCCCATTAACAAAGTACCGATTTTTACCCATAACACATAGTTTTAAGTATGTAGAGGGAGTTTCTAAGCTACCATACTTTGATCCCTAACCTATGCCATAGTGCTTACCTGGGTCACCAAACATGACCCTTTTTAAAAAAACATTCTAAGTTAAAGTTCTAATGGTACAAGTAAACATATTTTTTCTATATTAATATAAGGAATTTTCTCCTAACATGGAATAATGCAATATCTTATATGAACGTGAAGATAAAAATATAAGGATTGTAATAATGTGCTATTCTATTCACACTAGACAATCGATATACACTAAAATAACACGATTACCCCCCAAAAATATGAAAAAAATAATACACAAGTGCATTTGCTTCCAAATTCACACCATAGGATCTTTTTTTAATGCTTAATTTTTTTGTCAAATTTCATTTAAAACTAAATATATTTGCTTATCAAAATGATTCACAAGGTCAGTTTGTGCCATATCGATGGGTCAAATGTATTTTTCCCATTATAAAAATATCTTGTTATGCCCCATGTGTGATTTTCTTTTATTTTCTAGGTTGTGCTCCATATATGAATATTTATTATACTCATTAAGATATAATTTTTATTATGGATCTATGTACTCTAAATCAATTTTTTTAAGTTTTGAATACAAACATAACTTCTTTGAAAAATGGGCCAGACTATAATGTTTGGGTATGGAACCGTGGCATTAACACCCCCATTTTATTGGAGCTAATATGATGGTCGGGTCCAACCAAACAGAAGAAACATAAAAATGGCAGTGAGATTTAAGAACATTGAACCTGACATCCAAAATAACACATTTGCTTTATCAATGTATTTTATGCCTTACACTTTTGCGCTAAAAAATAGTTTAATTGCACAAGTGACCCTGTTATTGGAGTTCCAACTAACTTGTGTTTTGAACAATTTTACTCTTACTTGTTTTCTAATATAAGTAATTTAATTAATATAATAAAAAATAATTTGAGTAAAAAATAAATGAAGTAATTGCAAATTAACTAACAAGTCCAAAGTACAAATTGATTATTTAGTAAATAATTTATTTGATTAAGTAATCAATCATCAGACTAAATAAGCAATATTAATTATTACCAAAAGAATTATAATGCGTTTAATAGTAACTAATGGAATTATTGTTGGAAATTAATTTATAATGGTAATTAATTTACGTTTTATAATAATTATTAATTTTTAGTATGTTATTTATATTACTTATTACTTATTTGTAATGATGTCCGATAATGATTATATAAAAAAATTTATATTATATTTTTTTATGAAAGTAAGAGTGATCAATCAATAAAATATTTGGGTCTGAAATCATAATATTTGAGGAAACTAGTTCGTTCTGAATAAGCCCGTGAATAGTCCTAGGGCGGTAGAAGGACCGGCTAAGGAACCTCCAAATCGCTTTATTGTTAGGTCGCGTCCTGGAGCGACCTCGCTAGGGGAAGCTCATGCGCGAAGGAATGAGCTCGACCTCCCTATTCTCAGCATCAGGCAAGCGACCTGATTAACAAAGTATAACCAGTGACCTGAAGGCTCGCCAGATAGAAGATTAAGTCATGTCATGCCCCAATAGACAAGTGAGGCCTATTCGCAGAAAATAACCTACAGCAACCAAAAAAAGAAATCCAGTCTGTATATATTATCTTGTACATTAAATACTGATGTAGCTTATTTACTACATGTGTAATTCCTATTATACCCTCCTTTCCTCTATAAATACGAGAAAAGAGCCCCTCTGCAAAAAAAAAAAAAAAGAAGAGAAGGTGGTGAGACTATGCTGAAACTCTGCCAAAATAGAGACCAAATATTGTAACATTGTAAAAGTATTGTCTCAATAACACGCTACCGTAGACGTAGGGTCTGGTGACATCTGGATTTGGCTGAACCACATTAAATACTGTGTCTTCCTCCCACTCTTCCCTTCTCCCCTGCTTATTTTGCTATTTTTGCTACACTCGAAATCGGATAAATCGAATGAAGGTCTGAAATCCCGAAGAATCCTACCCATTGGCTGGAGTTTGGGTCATTACCAAAATCTGACATCAACATCTTGGCGCTGTCTGTAGGGATCTCACCTATTCTGGTTCATTCCCGCTACGATGGCCAAGGGAAAAGCCACCAGAGCCTCAAATGCACAACACCTTACTCCAGATGGTCATGTCTCGATGACAGACTCATCAACTGCTCCTATCATTGGAGCAGCTACTGGTATCCCTCTAGCCAGTTTAGCATGACCAGTCCCTGTCGCCAATGGTGCCGACAGACTATGGACCTGGCTCCAGCGTTAGGAGAAACTTGAGCACATGATGGAAGAACTAACTAAAATAGTCATTGCATTAGTGCAAGCACAAGCTCACAATGTGCCAGAATGGGCTGAAATCACCACACCTGAAGTTGAGCACTCCAAAGCAGCTGATCAGGAGCAAACCTCAAACTGTCGTTCGCGTGATCGGATTAGCAAACCAAACCACCAAGTCTCTAGCCAAAGACTGGGGGGCTTGGATGCTATGATAGAAGGTCTCCTTCAAAGAGTCAAGCACTTGGAAGGACACCCCCAAGCTCAAAATGGCCAAGGCCATTCTGCAGAATAAACTCCCTTTTCTAGGGAAATCATGGAGGAACCCCTCCCGTGCAAGCTCAAAATTCCAACCATTCCGCTGCATGATGGAGATAGCGACCCACACAATCACTTGAACCTATTCAACATCCAAATAGATTTGCAAGCCTATAACCCCTTGATCAGGTGTCGTGTCTTCCCTACTACTTTAGGTGAAGTCCCTCGAAGTTGGTTTAAGAGCCTTCCAGCTCGTAGCATTGGCAGTTAGGAAGGATGTCAGGAGAAGTTCCTAGACCAATTCCAAGCGCTGAAGAAGTAGCTTGCACCCTCATGCCATCTTGCTACAATCTTCCAGGGCAAGCAGGAAGCACTGAAAGATTACATTGCTCACTTCAGGCGTGAAGTCAACAATGTTGAGAAGCTCTCAGATGAGGCTATTTTGGCTGCCATCTTGGCGGGACTCTATAGGGATGGAAAGTTGTTCAAAAGTTTGTACAAATCCCTAGTCAGCAATCTAAGTGTTTTATGAGTGGGCCGTGAAACAAGTCAGGTGGGATGAGACTTTCAGCTCACATAAAATCGAAACAAGTAGTTCAGCTCCGAATAAGAAAAGAAGTAACGGTGGGAACAAAAATGACAACCTCGAGTGCCAGCTCGCTAAGAGGAGCAAGGATGGGCAACCCTTATTTCCAACCCACCACAGCACTTACATCATCTTGTCAGATGCTCAGGACAAGATCTTCGCAATGGAAAGGGACAAGGAGGACTTTGGGAAGCCTCCACCCTTGAAGACTCCCAGTAAGTCCAAATTCAACTGGGGAAAGTTCTGCGCGTACCACAACGAGTTCAGGCATGTCACCTCGGAGTGCTGGGCATTGAGGGATGCTATCGAGGATCTCATCAAGAGAGGTCATTTGCATGACTACGTTGTGTAACCTTCTAGGCAGTGGCTCAAATCACCTCGGTAGGGCACTGAGCAAGAACAATCTCCTACTATTAGGATGATCTTTTGAACCTTTGTACTCTATGTAAATTGTATAAACATTTCAAATACAACTACTAACTTTGATTTTTCTTTGAACAAGTAATTCGCCTAGCTGGCACCCCTTTTATTTGGGCACAAGATCGCCATGGCCACAAGATTGGCCATTGTTAATTTCATAGCTCTCATGCGCACTTATCTATTTGGCCATGAGATCAGCCCGAGCACGAGATCGCTCACTGTTAATTTCGTAGCTCTCATGCGAACTCAATTAAGTCACAGCTGTCATGCACACTGATCTATTTGGCCACGAGATCGGCCCCGAGCACGAGATCACTCACTGTTAATTTTGTAGATCTCATACAAACTTAGTTAAGTCAGAGCTCTCATGTGCACTTATCTATTTGGCCACAAGATCGGCCTAAGTACGAGATCGCTCATTGTTAATTTCACAACTCTTATACAAACTCAATTAAGTCATAGCTATCATGCGTGCTTATCTATTTGGCCACGAGATCGGCCTGAGCATGAGATCGCTCGCTGTCAATTTCGTAGCTCTCATGCAAACTCAACTGTTTCGTAGCCTTCATGCAAACTTATCTTGTTATTTCATGATTCCCATACATACTAACTTGTCTATTTTATTTGGCCATAGGATTGGCCCGAGCACGAGATCGCTCTTATTCATAACTCATGATATTCTCTAACTATGCGCAAGTCACATAAATGGTTCAAACCAAAGTGTTTGCAAAAGAAAATGACAACAAATAGAAATCACAGAAAAGAGATTTTATTCATTCAAAGGCCTCAACGAGGCAGATTTACATCAGAAAGCTCCGGATACAGACTAAGCAAGATACAAAGGAAAAAACCTATGACTAAGAAGAAGGATCGACCATGAGAGGCCGCGCCTTAGCTTACTAGAGCCTGCATGCCGTAACTTTCTTCTTCCAATGCACAATCAGTGGCAGCATTGCAGCCCTTCGTCTTCGACCACCTGCCCCTCCTGAAGGAAGCTAATTAGGAAGCCCCAAGGGCTTGGCCAACCAAACAAATGCCTCATGGCAGAGCCGAGAAGACGTAGTCTAGGATCCATATGAGACCCTTCCATGTTACCGAGGAAGATAATTCCTCCAAGTTCTCTATGTAGCAGACCATACGCGCCTCTAAGGAAGGCCAGAATCCTGGAAATCGTAGTGGTTTATCAGGAAACTCCATGGTTTGCTCAATATGAGACCAGGAGGGACTACTTCTCCCTTATATAGAGCTGGGGCCAGCTCTCCCAAAGGATCCAGATTCACTCCCCTAATCATCGTCATTAATGGCCTCAGAAAAGGCTAAGTTTGACCCAGTAATAACTATTGGACACGTGTCGCCAGAAGCACGGCTTGGAACAGATGAAATGACAGTCTCGGGAAAAGGCTTTAACTGATTGGGAATCGAAGAGTTTCAACTCCCAGCCCGCAAAGTGAGCTGAGAGTTGGGGAGCTAACGTTATATGAGGAAACTAGCTCATTTTGAATAAGCCCATGAATAGTCCTAGGGCGACAGAAGGACCGACTAAGGAACCTCTAGATTGCTTTATTGTTAGGTTGTGTCGTGGAGCGACCTCGCCAGGGGAAGCTCATGCACGAAGGAACGAGCTCGACCCCCTACTCTTAGGATCGGGCAAACAACCTGATTAACAAAGTATAACCAGCGACTTGAAGGCTCGCCAGACAAAAGATTAAGTCATGTCATGCCCCAAAGGACAAGTGGGGCCCGTTTGCAGAAAATAACATACAGCAGCCGAAAAAGGAAATCCAATCTATATATATTGTCTTGTACATTAAATACTGATGTAACTTATTTATTGCATGTGTAATTCCTATTGTACCTTCCTTTCCTCTATAAATACGAGGAAGGAGTCCTTCTGCAAAAAAAAAAAAAAAGAAGAGCAGGTGGTGGGACTATGCTGAAACTCTACCAAAACAGAGACCAAACATTTTAACATTGTAAAAGTATTGTCTCAATAACACGCTACCGTGGATGTAAGGTTTAATGACATCCAAATTTGGCCGAACCATGTTAAATATTGTGTCTTCCTCCTGCTCTTCCATTCTCCCTTGCTTATTTTACTATTTTTGCTGCACTCGAAA
Source organism: Saraca asoca (assembly GCA_026873985.1). Taxonomy (NCBI): domain Eukaryota; kingdom Viridiplantae; phylum Streptophyta; class Magnoliopsida; order Fabales; family Fabaceae; genus Saraca; species Saraca asoca. The sequence continues at coordinate 8,958 of JANHAO010016463.1, forward strand.
TCGAATGAGCCGGGTGAAGGTCTAAGATCCCGAAGAATCCTACCTGTTGACTGGAGTTTGGGTCATTACCAAAATCTGACGTTAACATAATATTGAAGGGAAAAGTCTCAAAAGCAACAAAGATGAATGTTTTGAATAATATCATCACTAACATTACTATTGAATATTATATTTAATAAATTGATTCTATCTTGCACTTAATTAAAGGATGATATTATGAATACACTACTTGGACTTTGAAATTGAAATAAATGAATGGGACTAAGGTGCTACATCATTGATAATTATTGTTGATAATTGGGAACATTGAGTCAAGAAATCTTTAGTTTCATACCATTTCTACATTAAGGATCAATATTGGAAGATTAATTCATAAAGTTTAAAAAAAATGGTTATATATATAGTTATATTTGATGCAATTGAAACTTCTGAAGAAGACAAATATTATTTGTACCTACTTATATAAATGAAGTATGATTAAAATTTAAAATTTACAACATAAGTAAAACAAAGTGCTTTTCTTTAATAAGCAAAAAAAAAAAACAATTTTTCTGTGATAATCTGAACAAAATTTGAATGTGTATAAACTTATTTCAATTATTTATATATACATATGATGTTTTAGTAATTCAATCATGGTAGATTATAAATCACGGCACAACCTGTCATGATTAAAGCATATAAAATTATTAGTCTAAAGTACAATTTTATTGAGAAAATAATTTCTGTAAGTTTCAATCTTTACCACCAAATCAACATGACAGGTCAAGCATCTTACAAATAATAATGTGAAGTATAAAAAATAACATCTAAAATAGATAAAAAATGAATTGTCTTTCAGATTGTCAACGACAATAACACAATAATATTCCCTTACTTTTAAAATAGTCTTTGTAGATACAAAATTTGTTAAACAATTAATGCATGGACTATTATTTCCACCTCAACCTAATTGAATTAAATAAAGAAAAAAGGAAATAAATATATAATAATTTTATTTTACAAGTGAATTTTTAAGGACTTTGATAAATAAAGAAATAATATATAAATAATTAAATTATTTTACAAACAAAAATAATTATGCATATTTGTCCAAAAATGTTAATTTAATGGAATTAAGTTGTATTCAAGTATAGTATATCAATTTATTGCTCTAATAATTTTGTAACTATTAAAATTACATTAATTACAAATAATGACTTTTAATTGTACAATAAAATCTTCAATAATCCATTGTCTTAAATGGAAGAAATGACTTATCCTTCATAAAACACATCATACTTTAACTAATAAAATACAAGAGTGGAATTTCACTTAAAAAATAACTCTTTACATGGTGACACATGACTGAAAGGACAAATCTAGTTTTTCTATATTATAAATTTAAGTCATATTAATTTGAAATAGCAAATAAAAGAACAATTTAATTTGTGGCATAATTTGCCAAAATTACAGTAAGAGGACCGGGGCTTCTGCGTATCTTGCCTATGCCTAAGCATGCAAAGACCTGAGTGCCGGTGGAGAAGGCAGAAGCCGATGATGCTCAAATGGAATAAACAATTGCAAAAATCCGATGGGTTTGGGGACCAAAATAATAAATGGATGGGGTCAATCCAACAGTGTGGAATTCGGTTGAGATGGACACTTGTCACAAGATCCATGAGCTAATGATTCGGTCAGATTTACCCAACCCACATGAAAGTCTAACCCTTAAAATATTATAAATTCTCAATTCAACATTTTTAAAATGTAAATATCCAATTAAAAAAAGAAAGAAATTATAACATATTACATATTAATGTCCTTTATGGTACATTGGAATGGCAGTGTATGAACTCAAAGTAACGTCAACCTCTGCGCAATGCATGGACGTTGGCACAAATTCTCTCCCCAATATAATTTTAAATGGAAAAATATTATAATTTATATTAGTGTAATACTTTAATTTAGTCCTAAACTCCCATTTTAATTTAATTGAATACATACACATATAAAAGGAAACTTTTTAAATAAAATTTTTTTATTTAAAAATTATAATTTTGTTTGAATTTTTGTAGTAAGTTTATAAAATGTTTTAGTACTACCAATTAAAATCTCATAAAAAAATCATCAAAATATAAATTTAAAAGTAGTATCATTTATAATCAATGTTCAAAAAATCGTATTACATTGATCGATTAAATTAAAAATTAATATATATAATAATTTTTTTAATCATAAAATTATTTTTTATGATCAAATTGAATTAGATCAATTAAAGTCGAATTAAATTGGATGAATGGATGAAGTAGAACTAAATTTTAAAAGTTTATTTGATTATTTTTTAATTTTTTTTACATTTTATCTTCAAATTAGATTATATATTTTTTAATTATAAAATAAATTTTTGAAAAATATATTAAATAAATGATTCTTGATTATAATATTATTAATTATTAATTTCTTATAAAATTTATAATAATTTTTATTTATTATATTTATGAATTCTTATATTCTACAAATTTAAATTTATAAATAATATCATATATTAATTATTTTTATATATAATTTAATTTAATATATTTAATTTTTAATATTTAATAATTGATTTAATCCTCAAACCAACCATGCCATCCCTTAATTGGTACACTTCTTTGATTGGAATTGCTCCTGACGCAATTCTCTCACACTGGTAGTTTTTTTTTTCACCCGAATTACATAATCAAACGGTAAAAAAAAAAATGAGTGTATGACCTTGTGACTCTAATGTCACTCGATCAAAAAGCATGCGAAGGACTCAGTCTCTTCTCTGCACCTCGCCGAGACTGAGAACCAGTGACTGCGCAACACTTATTCCAATGGCGTCTAAGTCCAGAAGTTACCGGAAAAGCTGTGCCTCGCCGTCGGTTTCTTTAGCGAATGCTGAACCTAACCATTTTGTCAAGCTCATTCTCCCTTCCATCATTCATCAGAAGCAACTGGTAATCCGTCTCTCTTTCCCGGAAAAACTCAAATTTCTATTTGGTTACTGGGAAAGCCCTGGAATGAACATGTTCCGCTGTTCTTGTTTGAGAGTTTTTTTTTTTCTTTTTTTGAGTCTTCTGTTTAGCCTTCATGCACAAATGCATTTACCAAGTTACCCACCTGGTTTTTGATTGAGCCCTGCGTAACCCACCCATGCAATAAATGCAGAGAATTTAGCAATAATGACTAAACCAAAAACAAAAAGGAAACAGAAAAAACAAAAGCCCAAAGCAAGTTTTTTAAATACAAAAATCATGAAAATGAATGGCTAATGGACGTAAAACCCTCAAGATATTTCCAGAAGAAAAGAACATTTGCAAGTAAAACTGGGCTTGCTTCATAATGGTATTTCGTGAAATTCTTTCCGATACTGTTTCTTATATTTGTAATGACAAATGTCAATTCTATTGAAAAATTAACAAAATCTTTGTGATGATTCGGTATAATTGAAATAGTGTGATGATTCGGGTTGGGGTCAGCAGAAATAGCAGGCGCTCAGTTATCTGAAGGGCAGAAGGGGACTGATTTTCCTTTAATATTTTTATGCTTAACATAAATTTGAACTTAATGGACATCTCTGTTCTTGGAGCTCTCTTTTAGAAACTAAATCAAGTTATCTTATCTGTTCTAGTTCTATTGGAAGGTAACTGACATTTTTGTTTACCTTAAAAAATGACTAATATGTATCTGAACTCTCAAGTATGTCTTGACTCTTATAATTGGAAAAAGTAATAATCAATCATTGGTAGAAGCAGTACCAAACTCAGCTAATGAAACTGCTTTTTCTTTTAATATTCAAAAGATTGACATTACTTCCAATATCATTTCCTGAGAATAAAATGTATGTGGCTGGGCCTTGATGGTGGATTTCAGTGCTTGAGAGAGAAAAAAAATGGAAACTTTGAAATATGAGAAATAAGATACTAAACCGCAGTACTATCACTTTACAGACAAAGGACCTAATTCTTTTTTATAGAAGCCCTAACTAATGAGGGCATATTGGAAGCATGTTTTTCCTTTATCTAATCTAATCTCGTCTCTTTATCAGCAAAAGTCTAATTAAAAATGATGACTACTATAGAGACCTCCAAAGGAGTTTATAAGAAAATTTGGGAAAGAATTATCTGCCGAGGCTACAACTACTATATGCGAAAGTCTTTTTTTATAATTTACATAACTGTGAACTGGTTGTAAAAGGATGTGAATGGTTATTAGTTTTGATTATAATACTTGGAGGGGAAGTTGGAAATTTTGAGGTGATGAGATACATGATGCAAATTTATAGACATCTCTCTAGTTGGAGTTCTCTTTTGGAATCCAAATCATGTTATATTCATCTTATAGCTGTCTTTGACATTTGTGTTTAAAAGATTGAAGCCTTGTGAATTTCTCTCAAGCATGTTTTACATCCTTATAATTGTCTTATAATTGAAGGAAAATAAAAAGAAAATGAATTTGAAGCAGTTTAAAAGAAACAGTACCAAACTCAGAAAAGGAAATGCTTTCTGACAATTACTTGAAATGTAATTCTTGAGAATAAAATGAATATGGCTGAGATATAATGGTGGAATTAGTTCTTGAGGAAAAAAATTGGAAAAATCAAAATATGAGAAATCAGGTATAGCTTCAATCCCTATATTACTATCCAGATGAAGTTATTATGTTCATTATTTCACCTCCTTGTGAGGGTAGCCTACACTTACTCTGTTTGAATGGTAGAAACCTTATGGACATTATTAAAAACATGACTTTTCTTTGTTTAGTGTTGTTTCCTTGTTAATGAAATCTCATCAAAGTGATGATTCCTGCAGAGAGTTCCACAGGAATTTATAAGAAGATTTGGGAATGAACTGTCTGCTCAGGCTACAATTACTGTACGTGATGGTCTTGTTTGGCAAATGCAATTGAAGAAATCTGGTAATGAAACTTGGTTTTGCAACGGTTGGCAAGAATTTGCAAAATATTATTCTATTGGTTATGGCTCATTCTTAGTTTTCGAATATAAGGGCAATTCTAATTTTTGTGTGCTTATATTTGACGCAACTTCTGCCGAGATTTACTATCCATGCCAAAGTCCAAGTAACAATGAAGAATCTAACTTTGAAATCCAGCACTCAGTGTGTCCAAAGAAAAGGTCAAGGCCTGATCATCATGGCTATAAGAAAAAGAGCAGAAGGCATAAGCAAGAAGATGAGGTGATAGAAACAATTCATGTGCATAAATTGAATGCACCAAGTAAGGGCGAATCCAAAAAGAAAGTAAGTCATTATCAACATGGATCATTGAAGAAACATGAAACTGCTAGATATAAACAAGGCCACAGTAGAAATGTATCTAGTATGTCTACCAGAATTGAAAGTTTGATACTCAGAAGAAAGCAAAGAGCTCTTCAAGCTGCCCAAAAGTT